>JAEIFG010000540.1:0-96200 GCA_018901795.1 Drosophila sp. st01m | reverse complement strand
AAGTGGGGATCTGCAAAAGCGGGCCCACTAGTTAATTATAAAAGCAAATGTATAAGAAATTAGCAATCTAAATTAAATATGGCGCATTGTCTACATATATGTGACGCTAACTTTTGTACCACATTTACAATAGAAAACGCGCCACTTAAAATGCTACATACCTTTTTATTGGAATTTCAGTATCATTGTGTCCTATTTTTAATGTGAGACATTAGATTACTCTAGTTGCCTCTTGTTTTGACCGATTTTGTGCATAGTATGCACTTTGCAGTGGCGTTTTTAATTTCCGAATAATTGTCTTTAATCTTCATGACGCTTGTATTCCCTCTTTAAATTCCAGTTTGACCAATGCAAATATACCAAATATATCCCCAAAAAAATCGCATATTTGATATATTGCCAAACCCAATATCGCGATATAAATATATCGATTTGAAAAAAAAAACATTCGACATATCGATACTTTGATATATTTCCGGCATCCCTAAAATTCATAAAAAATGGCTATATAATAAGGCTATTTAATGTAGAAATTTCTGAATGAAACATTTTAATGGTACAGGGTATTAGAGACTACATAAAAAAACTTAAGGGGAAGCAACGAATAATAAAATAAGCCTTGTCGTCAATTCCTCATAGCAGCCCATTCATATGTACACAATTATGTATGACAAAGAAGGCAGCAAAGAACACCACTTCGTCGTCCGGAGCAAAAAAACAACAACGACAGGGGCGCTCGTGCGCGCCAAGGCCCAGCAAAAGCGAACACAAAACAAAGGGCACCGCCTGCCAAGGGGACCCCAAAACCAAAACTACGCACATGCAAAAGCGACAACAAAAACAAAACCCATGTTTCTTAAGTCGAGTCTAACTGTTGTTCTCGACTTTCTTTCAGTGCTCACGCTAAAATTGTGTGTGTATGCATACACCCCTTTGAATGCTTGCTTAGCGAGCGTACATTTAATGCAATTTTAAATGTTTTATTTTATTTTTTTAAATAAGTTTGCAGAAGGAATTAAAAAAAATAAATACCCATACGAATCTGAAAAAAAAATTATTCTGATTTTTTAAAAAAACTTCAAGTGTCAAGAACTTGTAGTTTGGCCATGACGATGATATATCCGTCAGTCAGGACAAAGCATTTTATATATATAGATAATTCTTTTTTGATTTATCATCAAGAATGTGAATTAGCGACTTCAGCCACAACATCGACTAACAATATCGCACAATAATATCGCATAATTATATCGATAATAATTTTGTCGTCAGAAAAATGTCGCGTAAAAATATATCATCACAAATATATTTATCGATATACAAATTATATTTCGACATCCCTAAGATGTTGTCTGCACCCCAATTCTATAGTGTTTCGCATAAATGAAAATGAATATTAAATAAACTATCGAATGGTGATAACTTATACACAACAGGAGAATTTCGAAAAACCAACCTGTTTTATTTTTTTGTAATGCTTGTGCAGTCTTTCGCAAGTGAATAAGTCGGTCGGTAAAAAACAGTTTTGTTACTGAATAAGATAATAATATGTATGTTGTGGGCGGCATGATTTCCATTTGTACTTGGGAAAAAATTCTATAGACGAACGCGTAAGTAAATTCTCTTTGATAAAAGTGAAACGGTCGTGGTTTACTATTTTAGCGTAAATTAATATTGTTTTGTAAACCTCTGGCTTATTTTTTATGCGTTATTTTTATGATATACATACATATGTATATAAATGTATGTACATTTTGCTGTATGTAAATTTTTGTTTGCTTATACAAAGTAAAAGATATATGTACATAGATACATGCGTACATTAATATATATGACATACATATGGGTTAAGGTTGCGTTTAGTTCCAGAATGCCTTACCGCAGTTTGTCCCTAACCTTCCCTCTAACATTGCCTTCATTTTGTTGATAGTTTTGAAATTATTCTGCCAGCGAAAACTGGCCGCGAAGCAGGCAGAATTATTTGTTGTCATTTGGTACGCAATTGATAACCAAGAACACGGTGCGTGGCAGAGATAAATTCATTAGGTTTTATTTAAATTAAGTAAACTGCCCAGATGTCTGCTCCTTTGTCTTCCAACATTTTGCAGAAAAACATTTTATTTGATTTAATTATTAAGCCTATGTGATATACATATATGTACTTTTTGGACGTCGTATCACAAAATTTTGCTGCTCTTATAGCCGAAATAATTGTTTGAATTCTATTTTTGGCATTTTTGCAAGCTTTAATTTCATTTGATTTGACCATTTCAAATTGAATATATCGGCGATAAGGCATAGCACATGCATCAGCTAAAAAATGGATGACTCCAGTGATTAGAAAACAATTTCGTGATCAAACAAATCCAATTCAACAATCGCAAACATGTACAAACTCCGATATTTGTATGCCGTAAACATATTGAACTTATAAAATATTTCGTTGATGTCACGAATACATTTATAGCTAGAATATGCTATTTGAACATTAATATGCAAGGGCTATAAACTACTTAGTTTTCAAATATTCTAGATTTAGCCAAAAATATTATAATATAGCAACACTGATGCCGATTACCGCTTTAATTGTTAGAGTCGCCGAACTGCTACAAACATAACTTTTAAGTGTAAAACCCGGAGTCCTGGGTTCGAATCTCAATCTTAATAAAATATACAAGCCGCGTCAATGTATCATACATTTAGTTTAAAATTCATAAAAACTATTCCAGTAAAGAAAATGCAACTAAAATCTGGGAGGCTCGCTTTGAAGTGTCGAAAGAATACAGTCGAGTCGCTCTACACTTGTATGTTCGCTACCTACATCTTCGTCAGAGTTGTGGCTATAGGCATCGTTATTACTTTAACTTTTTTCACTAGCATGGAAAAAGCTGTGCTACTGTAATTTAATTTCACTAGCATTGAATAGAGTAGTAGTAATTAATTTTCATTTCAATAGCATTGAAATAAGTAGTGCTACTGAAATTTACTTTTATGGCTGAAAATGAAATGTAATTAAAAGTTTTTGGTGGCAATTAGTAGTTAAAGCAACAAATTATTTTGATTAATTAATTAATTAGTTAACCTATAGAGAACTTATTTAATACTATTAAAAGTGTCCACACAATACGCAAAAGATTGGGTACAGGACTTGATAAAGTCCATATATATTATGTTTGGTTACGTTTCTAAGCTTTAATAAACATATATATTTGGAAAAATTTTAACATACATCATACACAAAACTGCATTAAAAATCCGTATCTGTTACATTGTCTTTTTAATTAGATAATAATATGTTTTCTGATAATATACATTTACTTTAAGCAAATAAGTTTTGCTTTGAACACTGGAGGGGTTTTCGTCAGTGTTTCCAACTCTTCATGACTGTAAAGAGCAATATTAATATTAAAAAAAAAAAGCAATAAATGTTTCAAATCCAGTAAAAAGCGATTATTGTCTCACTTTTATTTATATTATTACTAGAGGTCCCGCTTTTGCGTCCTTGCTTTGCTCGGACGCACACACACACTTAAAGTTTCAGAAATATTTATATTAAAAGGTTAATATAAATATTATTATTTAAATTATTTTGATATTTCCACAATACCAAAGCGATAAAATGCATATTTCCAATTATCGCACTAATGTGCGCGCTGCCAACTTATTCAATTCAGTATCAACACGAATGTCTCATATGTAAAATCGAGTTAATTCAAGCAGCCCAGTGTTGCCAACATTTTTCAGGAAGAAGCCGCCAGATTAGACAAAAATAAAAACTTTCCGCTGTTTTAAAATTTTCTCCCGCTGTTGGACTTCCAAAACCGTCAGATCTAAAGGGAAAATGCTAAATTGGCAACACTGATGACAAAGCACGCTTCGTTCACAGGAACAAAACAACAACAACATTCGCGATCTTGCTCGCGAAACACAATAACAAATGCCACGGCTCTCTTGCACTTGGCTCTCTTTCAGTTGCTCACGCTAATATTGTGTATGTATGCGTGCACAGTGTGCACTGCGCACGCATTGAACGTTTTCAATGCTTGCTTAGCGAGCTTGCATTTAATGCCTTTTAAATAATGTTTTTTATTTTTTAAAATAGGTTGCAGGTGGAATTAGAAAATTAAAATACCCATACGAATCTGGAAATTTTTTTCTGATTTTTAAAAAAAAACTTCAAGTCTCTAGGACTTGTGGTTTGGCCATGGCTGTGATATATCAGTCAGTCAGTGAGTCAGTGAGGACAAAACATTTTATATATATAGATCACAGTAATGAAACATTTTTCGAGCTCTAGAAATCTCTTGTATTGTTGGACTAATTTTTATAAATTTATTAATTAATTTTATAAAAATAAAATGAGACTTTATTACTTTGACCTTATTATTGTTCATTCACAATCCATATCTGTAAAGATAAAATCATCCATGACTAGTGATGGCAAAAGAATTTCATTAATCGATTATTGAATCATATGATTAATTGAAACCATTCAATTATTAATTGCAATTAATCGAAGAAAAATGAAAATAATCGATTAATCAATTGATTTTTTTTGTAGCAAACAAAACAGCAATTTTTGATATTGTTGCATGTGAATATAATGCAATAGCTACCAATAATAATAAACAAATACATGAATTAAACCACATTTATCTTTATTTTATTTGTTTAATAACGAATTCAGAAATAACAACTTCGACAGGCGCGAAGTAGTTAATCTATTTCTTTGTTCTGTAGCAGTAGCTCCAGCTTTAGAAAAAACGCTCTGCCGGTACCGAAGTACCAATAAGGAAACAATACTGGCAAGCTATAACATATAGTTTAGGATATACCAATCGATCCGCCCAGGCATCAACACATTCGTTAGTCATTACAGGAGTATTCAGGAAGTAGCTGAGTTCGTCCTGAATCTGTGACGGATCATCATCTTTCTTGCGCCGTTTGTGCGCCAGTGTCTTGTGGTGGGCCCATAAATCAAATTCAACTTCCCCAGTGGAGGACCCGTCACTAACGCTTCCAAGACTGTCATCTACTTTTGAAAGCTCAGTTAATTCTTTCCGTACGTGTCTCATAATTGAAGACAACGCTAATGGATCTTGAAAATGAATTTTTTTGAAACGAGGATCCAGTAAGGTCGATGCTGCACATAAAACGGATTGTTCTATTGTCCCAAATCTCCGATTGAACTGTCCCAATATAGCCGACTTTAATTTATTTCCCGTGCTTGAGGTGCAAATTACTTTCATTAATTGCTGACGTCCACAGTGTGTAATGGGTATGATTTGGCTTAAAGTAGCATACTTCTCTCCGCTTATCTGAGTGGTCATGGCTTCTAATGGCTTAAGCAACGCAATAATTTCAATTATTTCATCTTTATCTTTAGTTGAAATCATTTGCGGGGCATCAGAAAAATTTAATACCACTTGCCCGATGTACGATATTAATTTTATAAAGCGCTCCAGCATATAAAAAGTAGAATTCCACCTTGTTTTCACATCAAGGATTACCTTTAAGGCTTTTCCTTCTGAAACGGCAGCAGAAAGCTGCAGCTGGTGTAAGTTTTCTTTGGATTTTACGCTGCGCTTCAACCAATCTACTATTGTACGGCATTTGGTTATTAAACTAGATGCTTCTACAATTTCTAAGGCATTTGTGCACACTAAATTCAAAGTGTGAGCGAAGCATGGAATATGACGCGATTTTCCAAAGCTCTTATATATGGCTTTAACTATATTTGCGCCGTTGTCCGTTACCACTGCTGTAACTTGGTCTTCAGCAATAGCAAACTTTTCTAGCGAAGTCATTAGCACTTCGGAGATGTGGTCAGCCGTGTGGGCTTCAGTTAATTTGAAAACTCCAATCGTCACACTAATTTGCTTAGCTCCAAACAAGCCATGTAGAGTTATGCCAATCATGCTATTAAGATTTATGTCAGTCCATATATCTGTTGTCAATGATATGCCTGACACTCGGGAAACCATTTTTTTGAAATTATTTACTTCCTCCACATACATTTTTTCCATTTCAGATTTGATGGTGTTCCTAGTTGGCACTTTGTAGAGCGGATGAAGTTCCTTTATCATTTTTAAAAATCCCTTTCCTAAATACAATATATATTTAATGTTAGCAACACTGAAAAATGTAAATTTTTCACATTAATACCGAGGCAAATTACAATCATATCAACAATTGATTTTGTGATCTTGCTATGTTTGGAGCCACCTGATGCATAGCTATTTGCGTTTGAAAATGCCGCTTGTATGCTGGGTTGATTTTGCACTGATTTTGCAATTAGGCTTCTGTGGGCCACTTCCTCTTCACCTTCAGAATCTTGATTGCCGACAGTTGGTGTCTAAAATAATACAATTTTGAATATACTGATGATATAAGCAAATGAAAACTAAAATACTTACCACCTGGAGGAATGCAAACTCTTTGTTGTAGCTTCAGTTTTAAGTGCTGATGCATATTTGTGGTGATTTTGCAATATTTCAGCTTTTTATTACACAAACGGCACTGCACCTCTTTTTCATCTATTTTGGTAAAATGTTTCCATACTTTGCTTGAAGTACTTTATTTTCAACGATCATGTTTTTTTTTTTTTTTTGAATTTTTAAAAATGTCTATTTTTAGTGGCTTTTAAAGGCGCACTTTCATTTTTTTATTTTCGCCGACTATAGTGGCAAAGCTGCTATTAGATCATGTGGTGATCCACGCACACCGTAGCTGGAATGCAAAATGACAAAATGCGTTGTTTAGTCTGAGATCCTCAAAAGCAATCGCGAATTTTTCCTAGAACTGTGTGGCTCCGCTGAATTTGATCCCAAGCGGAAATGCCAATAAGACGGAGGTCAAGCTCATAAACGTCGGCAATTGGGCACTACTCATTAGAGAGAGTTGAAAGTAATTTTTGAAACACTCTTTCTTGCCACACCACAGACCCTAAAGTAGTAATGGGATCTGGCAAATAAGGGCTTCGGGTCCCGCGGGTCTCTTAAAAAATCCTCGTGTTTCGACCTGAAATTAGTAAACAGGATATTTTTGTGCGGGCTCGTGCCCCAGCAGTAGGCCCGAAAAGGCACATTAATAATTCTATTTTATTTATTTATTGTCAGGCTATAAACAGCCGAAATTCAATTTTACATTTAAATTTAAAAATAAAAATTTTCATAGTAAGTGAAGATATTTTGTACAGAATAAATATAAATTTTAAATATATTCTGGAGGTAAAACAAGAACCGGTCCAACATTTGTTGCAAGGCCAATCCTTGCAATCCTGAAAAACCCAGAAAACTCAATCATACCAAGATAAAATTTACCTAATGTTAGTTAGTAAAATATAATAATATAGTGGCCTTAATAATTAGCGAAGAACACTCGAAACTAATCGTTCGGTACAGATTGTTATAGTCGGCACACATAATGCGAAAAGGTTCATGCAAAGCCCAGTTAGTGGTGCAATGTTAATAGTTATTTCGTCCAATAAACTAACTGAGTCAACTTGACCACGTAGTAATTTATGGGCGGATATTACTCCAATCAGTCTATGAGTATGAAGTCTATTAGAGTATAAATCGGTCTCAAGATTTGGACGAACAAGAGATGAATATAAAAGTCTAGTAATATAAGAATCATCAAATTCCTTGGACCAACGCTTAATAAACTCCCAGTGCTTTATTGACCGAAACATCAATATGTTTATTAAACTTTAACTATGATCCAGGATTATACCTAAGTCATTTACTGAGCTTTTAGTATCATTAACGCATTCCAAGATAATGCCATTAAGTGAATAGTGACAGGTATGTCGAAAGGATCTATAGAAAGTCATTACTTTAAATTTTTCACTATTTATATTAAATAAATTGGTTTGACAACCAAAGATATATAGCATTTAAGTCCGCTTGCAATAACCTATCGGAGAGAGGATCACTATAGGTTAAACAAAGCTTTACGTCATTCGCATACATGAGTGAATGAGAGTAAGATAGATCGAATGGAAAGAACAATGAAGTGGGTCAAGATGACTAACTTGCGGTACTCCAGACGTAGCTTTGATTTTGAGAATAAAGTTTTGTAACTAACTCTTTGCATTCTTTTGCTCAAATAATTAGATATCGAAAGAAGAAGATTATTGGGAAAGCCGAGAAGGTCAAGCTTATGAATTAGTAGTGAGTGATTTACAGAATCAAAAGCTTTACTAAAATCCGTATAATTAATATCAGTTTACATCTATTTTTTTAATTCATTAATGACAAGGGAACCCGTTTTTGTGATGAGGGATAATAGAGGAGTTCTTTCTAAACTCGGAAAATATGAAGAATTAATTAACAGGGTGTATAACTTTTGTAACGGACTACACAAAGCTTCCGCACAGTACTTTAATACAGAACTAGGCACACCGTCAGGACCTGGCGTGTGCATCGGCTTAAATCAAATAATTTTACAAAGACGCAAGCTGTAAATAAAGGGCTGTAAATACAGTTTATACTGCTACGGGTAAGAGTGACCAGCATGAATAGTAGTCTTCATGTATGTATAGTGTATGTAGTTTGGAAAAAGTCAGCAAACAAATCAGCTGTGGATTGATCAGAAGTAGCTTGAACGTTATTACAGGTAAGAGAGTTTGAAAATGATACAGCTTTGCGCTTAGAGTTTACAAATTTGTAGAACTTTTCAGGATCTGCGGAGAATTCGATCTTACAACGGTGTAAGTAAATTTTGTAGCACTGAGAGTTAAGTACCAGAAGGCACTTAAGGGCTTCCCAAATTTTTATATTTTTTTAAATGCTTAGATTTAGCTATTTTTAACTGTAATAACTGTCTAGAGAACCAAGGAGTTCTAGCAGAATATTATATAGCGGAATGCAAATGTCAAATAAAGAATTAAGAGTTGTAAAAAATAGTTTAATGGCATTATCCAAATCAGAACATGCGAATTGTTGAGACCGGTCCATACTCTACATTATATTGCTTAATTTAATAAAAATCAGTTTTTCCAAAACACAGTCTGCGCACAGTGGTATTAGATGATAATTTATCTGGACACATAGGAAAATTAACACATGTATTAAGAGTTGGATGGTATGGGACTTCCGGCATAAACAAAGGGGCGATCCTAGATACAATGGTATTGATGGTGTTCAATACTAATAGCAAGTCAAGAGTCCTATTAATAAAATTGAAAACAGGATTGATTTGAACCAAAGAAAGATCTGTGTAACCATCAATAAAACTATTGGAATTATCAAGTATAAGTAAATTCGAGTCATTCGTTGGCAAACCATTCAACATCGTGATTATGGAAAAAATAAAAAATAAATGTTTTGTACTTATACAACATAGCAAATGACGGTTTGCTAATATTACAAAAAAAACGACTTTTCTTTATTGGCTCTGATAATAATAACAATTTTATCTTAACTTAGGAGATCGCTGTTGATGGTACTGCTGCTGTCACCGATGCCGCCGTTGTAGCCGCCGCTGCCGTTTGTGTAGCCGCCGCTGCCGTTGTTGCTGTAGCCGCGATATCTCTTCAGGTGTCAAATACCCGAAAGTGGGTCCCACGGTGGTGTCTTGAAGTTATGCGTTAATCGATGGTCCCACGGTATGAATGTGCTGACCCACCACACGTGCCGGGTGCAGTGCATGCGCTGCAGTCGTGGTCAGTTTTGGCCATTGCCCTTTTGGGTGCACTTGTACTGACGGTTTTGTGTTATGCCAATATGCTTTTGTCAAGTCCGTTTTTAATTCCTCCCCCTTTCAATGCGGACGTCCTCGGACGCAATGAAATATCGTCTTTGGGTACCGTTAGGGCTTGTTTTGGGAGTTGGATTGGTCACTTCCTTTATGGCTGAGCAGTTATAGTTCTTTGTACTATTGAGATTAATTTCTTTCAGCATCTGGATTGAGAGGACTCAGGAGTTGAAATAGCGAAGCTCGTGCTTCTGCATACACTACTTAATTTGCTGTGTAGATGTTTTCCGCAATTTGAATTGTGGTGTTATTTAACTGTATGGGAAAGCTTCCTTCAGTGTTTTTTTCTTTCCGTCGTTCACTATCGTTCCTTCGAAATCGCTTAGCAATAACGTTCCAGGCATGATCTATGGAATTCTCTGTGCTTAGGTCTACTAAATTTCTATTACAAATTGTTTTTCCATTGTGTGTCTCACAATTATTTTTTATAGCAAAAATGTAGTTTCTACATTTTATTTTTTCGTATTTAATATCAATGATACATTATGGTATCATTAATATATCAATGGTACATTGACCATGTGCAATAAACTTTTACCGTTTGTTGCTATCTTAATTCTAGTGAATTCAAGTAATTCTTCTACGTTCATAAACATTATTTTTTCTTTTTCTAGGATTTGTTCTACAGCGAAGACTTCTGATTCTGATAAAATAATTGAATTTATTGTAATTGTTTTAGCCCAGTCTATTGCGTTTACAATGGTATTAGTGTCATCATTAAAAAGTTGGATTTTATACTTGTTTAACAATACTTGTTCATTTTGGAGATTCCTGTTATTTTCTGTGGCTATAATTATTGTGCTTGTTATATGACTTAATTCATTAACCTTGTTAATTATTACTTGTCTATTATTATTGTCTAATTGCTTATTAATTTTTGATATTAAAATCTCGTGGTCATTGTGGTCCGGCGTGCTGGCTAACCATTTCCACGCTGTGCCCAGCGCGTTTAGATTCATATTTTAGAAAGGGCATTAACTCATAGGATGTGTTTAAATTTTTAATGGTTTTCTCTATTTCGCCAGCTCTTTCATACTCTGTCATGTTAAATACGTGGATTAACTTAAATGTTCCATTTTAAATTACTGCTGATCGCGTTTTTCAAGAAATCGGTTGGGAGTGCGAGTAGTAGAAAAAGCTATAATGGATATATTTTTTAAAATTATTTTTGTGGACTATCTTGCCTGCTTGTGCTTTAACTGTTGTGTTTTGGTCTACCAGTACAATTTCTTTTTTATACTTGGCGGTTAGTTTCGATCCAAATCTCTTATCTATTCTAACGCAGATATCTCGCCTTGCTTGTATAATTGGATCGTGGTCTCTTTTAAAAATTCTCATGATTTCAGTCAGTGTTAAAGAAAATCGTTCTACTTGCCCGTTGCTGGTGGAACTATAGGGTGGAGTCGTGTACACTGACGCTTTCAGCTGATCATGTGGCAGAAATTTAATTGAAGACAATTTTAGAGCCCTTTCGTTGTCCATGACAACTAATTTTGGAATGCCAAATGCTATCATAACTTTTCAAATTTTCTGCTTTTGAATATACTATTTTTATTTGCGTGTATTTAGAAAACTTATATATTCCTGTAAGAACTACCTTTTCTCAGTGGTGTATAAATATAAGTGAACGATCTGGCCAGGTATGTGGGTATTGGTGTTGTTGATTATGGCCTTTTTGGGGGTGTCTCTCATATTTAGATAGATGCATGTTTCACTTTGTTTTTCGATGGCCTTTACTTTTTTTGTTATATTGGGGAAAAAGAATTCTCTTCATATTCGGGCTTTATTTTCTTTTTCGTTTCTGTGTGCTCTTAAGTGTTCTTTGGTTATGATCTCATTCTGTTCACCTTCTGTTGGTATATCTTTTACTTGTGTCTGTGTAAATCTAACTTTGTAGTTGCCAAATTGGAGTGGATAATTATTTTGTATTTTTCCCATTATGCTTTCGGAAGTGAATAATCTAAATCGTCCTCACGAAAAGTACGTTTTTTTATTATGTGTCTGTGGTATTGTGGAAAAGGTATTTCAAAGTTATAAGATTCGGTATCTGATACGGTTAGAAAAACTTAGTATTAAAAAACATTAATTGGGACTTCCATAGATGGAATTAAGTTGTGCGACGGACTCTCATCACTTTGAATTGATGCAGTAATGCAATTTATTTGTGGACCTGGGGAGTTTCTTGAGAGACCATCAGCCACTATATTTAAAGTGCCTGGTTCAAAGTGGAATTCATGGTTGTACTTCTCGAGATAACCTTTCCACCTTTTAAGTTTGCCGTTGTGGTTTTTATTGCTTAGTGCGAAAGTAAAGCATTGGTGGTCGGTGTAAATTATGACCGTAGAGGTACCGTAAAGGTACATGCGTAGGCTTTGAAGAGTCCAAACAATAACCAACATTTCCTTTTCGTTGGTGGCATAGTTCTCTTCCGATTTTATTAAGGTACGCGAAATAAAGGCGATGGGTCTTCTGTTTTGTTCAAGAACCGTACCAATGGCAAAATTCGAGGCATCTGTTGTGAGTTGAAACTCTTTTCTAAAATCGGGATAGGCAAGTACAACGTCTTGCGAAGTTAAAGAATTTTGTAATTTTTGAAATGATTCTTTAGATTCTTTGTTTATTGAGATTGGTGTTTAATTAGAGACATTTTTTGACAGTCGGCCGTTTTCACCCCTAAGAAGGGTGGTGAGTGGTTTCGATATCTTAGCGTAATCAGGAATAAATCGTCTATAATAGTTTTAGAGACCTAGAAGAGTTCTTAGGTCTTTCGATGTTTTAGGTTCAGGGAAATATTGTATTGCTTTGACTTTTTCTTTGTTAGTTTTTATTCCCTCGGCAGATATTGTAAAGCCGAAGATTTCAACTTTGTGTTTGAAAAACTCGCATTTGTCGATTTGTACTTTTATGTTTGCCTTTGATAAAGTTGAAAATACCTTTTCCAGGCCTTGAGCAAGTTCGTTTTCTGTTTGGCTGAAGACTATAATGTCGTCTATATAAACACAACATCTCTTACCCATCGGCTCTCTAAAATATAGATAGTGAGATTTTCAGACCGAATGGTAGTCGGGTAATTTCGAGTTTTCCACCGTTCACAGAGAAAGCTGTTTTCCAGCTGGAATCCACTTTTGTTGTCGAGTACTCAGAAGTAATTTTTATTGCATAGTTGTGAAATAATTTCTGGTATTGGATGCCGATCTGACATTATAACTGAATTAAGTTTCCTGTAATCAATTACTATTTCAAATTTTCTTTCTCCAGACGCATCTTGTTTTTTTCGGTACTACCCATACAGGCGCATTATAAGGTGATCGTAAAGGACTAATTATGCGGTCGTGCAGCAATTGCCTTATCTGTCTTTCTACCTCAGACTTTAGAGAGACAGGGATTGGATAATGTTTACAGTATATGGGAGTGTCTGAAGTGGTTCGAATTTCTTCCTGTACAGTTGCTGTGTATGTTAATTTTTTATCAGGTTCGGCAAACAGCTCTGCATGGTTCTGAGTAATATGATCCGTGAGCTCTTTCTGATGTTCTGACATATGGCCAGCTCTGACTTTTATGTTGTTCACAGCCTGAGTGGCCAATTGCTTTATTTTAATTTTATAGTTGCCATTTAATATCATGTTGCCATTTTTGACATCGATTACTGCATTAAGTTTTTTTTGGGTATCGTTACCCAATATACCGTGGAAAGTTTTGAGGGTAGGAAGCAAAAAAGAATTTTATGTGAGTTAAGTCCTTATTAAATAGGTGGAGATGGGTTTGATGGGTTATATCGGTTTGACCACCGATGGAATTTGCAAAAATGATTTATCCTTTTTGGATTTGGTACTAATTTTGGCTAAATGTAGTTCTGATTCGCTCCTGTATCTATAAGACATTTAAGCATTTCTGCGTCCCTCGTGGCACAGTTGAACTAAGGCAATGTTTAATCTAAACAATTAATATCGGTTGCGTTTACTGTTTCGGTGTATGAATTTTCTTGATCTTCGTTATATAAAAGGTTGGCTAATATCTCCCTTCCGTTTTTTTGCTCTTTATTCAATGCTTTATAAAAAGTGTTACAGTGATCGGATTTATTTCAAATATGCGCCGTTTTCTTCGATAATCTGTTTCCATCTAGACGGCAACTTCATAATACCTCTCTCGTAGAAGCCCCCCTCCTTATTTGCAAAGATCTCGGACAGCCACTTTTCACAAGCCTCTTTTGAGTTCAACTTTACACCATCATGGACAGGAACAGGTGGTAATCACTTGGCGCTATGTCCGGGCTATATGGTGGATCAAATCATGCGGCACCCAAACATCAAGCTTTTTTTGTATCCAGCCTTCTGCAGATGGTTTAAAATGGTTTGGTGACTAACTCCCATCTCCTGGGCGATGTCACGAGATGCCACATGCCGGTCTAACTCGATGTATTCCATGATTTGATCGGTATTTGTCGTCACAGATCTTCCGCCGGCTGGCTTATCCATGGTGTCGTTTTCACCGGCTCTGAATCTTCGAAACCATTCCTCCGCGGTTCGAAGTGATAGAGTACCATCCCCCAAAACACCATTAATCTCACGGAACGTTTCTCTAGCGGATTTGCCTTTAACGAAGGAAAACTAGCGCAAATTTCGGCGTTAGTGAACTCCATGTTTACACGTCTATAACTGTTGAACGCAATATCCAAACTAATCATGCATAGCGTCGTTTTGTAGGTTATGTCAAGACCTTTCAAATTATGTATAGTATTGCCAGATACGATCTCTGTAGCGCTTTGTACATAGCCGCGAAATTCAAAAGACAAAAAGGCGGAAGGGAGATATTTGCCAACCTTTTACTACTATTTCAGGCATGATTGCTATGCCATCTTGTTGTAAATTGTCGAAATACTCTTGTTCAGATGGTTCTACAGGGTATGAATAATCTTGTTGTTCTGTATCTATCTCGACTTCACCTGTGGTACATGAAACTGCCTTTAAAATTTCTGAGGAGCCCTCTTGGGCTTGGCTGTGTCGGACGTTTGCCTGCAAGCTCCTTATTATGAGGTCTGTTCACATAATTTATCTGTCTAGAACGAATAGAATGGTCGACTTGAATCGGTTTCAGTTCAGGGTTTTGGGCGAATGGACGAGGAGGAGTGACAAATTGTTGAGCTTGGGCAGGCAACTGCTGCTGATAGACTGGCGACCCAATGGTTGGGGTAAGTATTACTGTTTTTAGGTAACCTAATGCTGGTCTATTATTCGGGGTATTGTACAACCTGGGGCCGAAGACTTTCCACTGACCTGCTGCACCACTTTATAGAAGTTTCTGTGACAAGAATCTATTAATCTGTTGCCTTTGATCTTGGGGACAACTGAGTTACTTTGTTCCTGATTCTCTACCAAACTACATAAATGAAGAGCATGGCTTAAATCATTTGGTTCCTTAATTGCCAAAAGTCGTGGCAGATCGCCATTAAGACCTCTGACGAGGTCTCCAAGGCCTTTTCGCGATACTGTGATTTACTGCCCTTATTGCTTCTGGAGCTTCTTCTTGTGCTCCTATTTGATTCAAGATTAGAGACAATTGGTAGGATGCGGCCTGATAGAATTCAACCACACTCAAACGGCCCTGTGTCATCGAGAAAATTTGGTATTCAAGAATTTTTAGGTCTCGTTTGTCGGCATAATGTGCTGTAAGGCATTTCGAAATTCCCTTCCAATTCATTGGTGTGTTATATACCTCTAGGAGCGAATCAGCATCACCCCTAATGTGGGTGCGTATTGCTAGAGACAAGAGAATTTGTACGAATCTTCTTGTCCTACATAAATCCACGTTCTTTTTCCAAGAATTGAAAGTTGTCCTATCTCCGGAAAATATTTGTATTAGCCGAGCTATCCCAGGCAATTTTTCTTGATCTTCTCCAGGTCTAAAGGGACGTCACTAAGATTCTCCTGCCTGAAGGAACTAGTCTGTAAATGTTCCTTCAAAGCCTCGCTTTCTGGTATTTTTTATGGCACTCCATAACGACGAGCTGACCGTATAAGTGGCTGTGACTTGTTTACTAGCTGCTGAACCGCTGGCACAAATGTCGTTGTCCATCCCAAGATTGGCCATAGCGCTGGCTAGATGATCTGGAATATATTTATTTTTTTTTAATTTCTATGTACGGCTGTTTTTTGAAAGCGGACAAGAAGGAGTAGGTATATAGATTTTGTTTTTAAACAACGAGATTAATATTTCGATTTATATAATTGGTATGTTTTATATTGTGTGTTAAAAAATTAGTATAGAGTTTGTATTTCTTTAAATTTGCTTAACTATAGCTTTTAAAAAAAAATTTTTTCGATTGCTTAATATTAATGATTTGTGTGTGGAAAAACTTTGTTTAATTTAAAATTAGCGTACAAATGCAGATACATCCGGCGAATTTTCCTAATTGGTACTTTGGATTGTTTCGTTTTTGTCTCGCGGCTTTGCGGTGGAGGGGCGTCTACGAACTGATACTATAGAAGTGTCGGCGGTAATTGACCCGGTGTTATGCCTTTTTAGAGTTAGTTCACATACGAGATCTTAGTCTCGTTTATCACTTTCATTCTTTGTGGCTCTAAGACGCAGTTTTGTTCGATTGTACACTGCGTGGCGAGTGGACTTATAATGAAAATACGAATATTTATCAACGAAAATGGTTTTATTGTGTTTCAAAATAACCAATTTTCAAAGCACTTTTTCCACTCCGATTGAGACACCTCCAAAACATGGTTTTTGAATGCTTCAACAGCATCGTCTGGCGACGAAATCGTTGACCACGCATTATTTTCTTGATGTATGTGAATAAAAGGACGTCATTGGGTGCCAAATCAGGGCTGTACGAAGGATGACCCATCAATTCGACATTTTGCCGGGTCAAAAGGCGCTGGTTTGAACCGATGTGTAAGAGCTCGCATTGTCATGGTGCACAATGATTCGTCTTCTCTTGTTCGTTTTTCGAATTTTTCCGACTTCAGGCAAACAAATGGTGGTGTACCACTCAGAATTGACCATCTTACGATGCTCAAGCGGAACAGTGGCCACATAACCAGCTTTGCCGAAGAAACAGGCGACCATTTGCTTCGAAGTGCTTCTTTCACGAACAATTTTTGTTGGATTTGGTTGGTCTTGGCAGACCCACGCATAGATCCATGATTCTTCACCTGTGACGATCTTATAAACGTCTTTTGAAGCACCGCGATCGTATTTTTTCAGCATTTCTTTACACCAAACCACACGAGACTTTTGTGTAGCGATTGTCAAATTGTGCGGGATCCAACGAGAACAAACCTTGTTTACGGCCAGGTGTTCATGCAAAATCGAATGTATGCTGGTGAGAGAAATGCATAGGCATGCCTCAATCTGAAGGTATGTTACATGACGGTCTTGTATTATCAGTTCACGTACGGCATCGATGTTTTCTGGCACAACGGCACGAAAATGTTCACGAGTTAATTATATTTTTTGGCCGATATGAATTTTTTAATTTCCTGTAAATAAAACAATTCACGATTAAATGGAGAAACGTTCTGAGTGATGTTATGCTAAAAAATGTCAAACTTTCCAATAGAAATGTCAGATTGCACTTGGCAACACTTAGTATTGCTTAGGCCAGAAATATATATATGAGGCCTCGTATTCTGAGTGGCGAAAATGCACTGATACACGCTGCGATTATACGTTGTATTCTGTGTGGCAAAAGGCACTGTTACAGAACATGAACTTTTCTATTTCAGGACATTAACCAGGTCCTTGCACGGGCGTCACTTAGCAAAGGACGGTCTGCTAATATTAAAAAAAAACGACTACTTTATTGGCTCTGGATTAAATCAAACTTATAACAATTTTATCTTAACTTAGGAGACCGCTGTTGATGGTACCGCTGCTGTCGCAGTTGTAGCCGCCGCTGCCGCAGGTGTAGCCGCCGCTGCCGTTGTTACTGTAGCCGCGATGTCTCTTCAGGTGTCAAATACCCTAAAGTGGGTCTCACGGTGGTGTCTTGAAGTTATGCGTTAATCGCTGGTCCCACGGTATGAATGTGCTAACCAAGCACACGTGCCGGATGCAGTGCATGCGCTGCAGTCGTGGTCGGTTTTGGTTATTGCCCTTTTGGGTGCACTTATACAGACGGTTTTGACGGTTAAATATTAGGTGTTGGACTTAATTCGTAGAGCTTTACGAAAGATGGCGCTAACCAACTATTCATAGTCACACGTACAAAAATAAATATTCTCCTGGAAGCTACTGACGTAGCGCATTTTTGCCGGTATATGACATTTCGTTATTGTGTTTATACCAATTGTTGTGGAGTATCAAACATGTTGACATTTGTGCTTGAAAAATCGTTTTTGTGGGGAGTGGTCTTTCATATTTTTTAACATGAAGAAAGTGCCGCGGAAAGTTATCGAATTTTAGTGGAAGTATAAGGTGAACATGGTCTCACTGAGCAAACATGCAGAAAGTGGTTTGCGCGGTTTAAAAGTGAAAATTTTGACTAGGAAGACACGGTCCCAGACAACCGAGAATGTTTGAAAATGAAGATTTGGTGACGTTGTTCGATGAAGACCCGTGCCAAACACTTCTGGAGTTGTCCACATCACTTGGAGTCGACTTTTCGACGGTCGGAAAACGCCTCAAAGCCATTGGAATGGTACAAAAACAGGGAACGTGGGTTCCATATGATTTGAGTAATTTTGGTTCATGACAATGCAAGACTTCATGTTGCGAAAGTCGTGAAAACTTATTTGGAAACGCTGAAATGGGAAGTTTTGCCCCACCCGGACATCACCGGACATCGCTCCATCCGATTATCATTTGATTTCATCCATGGCGCTTGGTTTGTCAGAGCAGCACTTTGAAAACTATAATAATTTGAGTTTTGTAGAGATAGCTTAAAAATTAAAACAGTTCAACAGCTTCTATGACAATCGTGATCTGCATGTAAAAGATAGTTCAAAATACACAGTTAATGAGTTTGATTAAGATATATCTTAAAGGGCAACAAATGTTTTCATACCAAACCTTAATTTTCGAATGATCGTTACTATAGCAACACTACGAGATACGAGATTTGAGTCAACTTTGGTTTGGATGTATGAGATCATCGAAAATACAATATCAGTTTAGTTAAGATTTCTTAAAAATCAATAAAGTGTTTTATATTAGGGACTGATTCTCACCCCATACCTATAATCGCAAAAATTTCGGTCGAGCGATAGCTTTATAAAGTAAGTTAATTTTTTATAATACAGTAGAGTCCGGTGATAGCGAATTTTAAGGGACCGACGATTTACGTCGTTATACCCGGGAGACGCACTAATAGATAGGAGGAAAACACAATTTTTTTTTTGTTTATTTTATGGTTTCCATGTTCGTAATATGTTTTAACATAAAACAAATTAATTTTTTATCATCATCATGCGCATTTAGTTCATTAACTTACATTTGGCGAATTTACGCATTAAGTTTTATTGAAAAAAGCAGAAAAACTAGAAATATAACGGGACAATCATGAAATATAGGCATGAGGTCTGCATACGCACGCTGTAAACATTTTTGTGACTTCGCTTAAATTTGTCGGCATTATTTTGCTGTATTTTTTGTTTGATACGTCGTAATATCCGGTTGAATTATGAAAAATCTCGTCTGTAAATGCGCTTTATCGCTAAAAGCGGAGACGTACTGACGTACTAACCGGTGGTCCTTTCATATAACTTTGTATGGGGACCAACCAAGCCATCGAGTTTCCTTCTCAATAACCGGACTAACACTATAAGCGGAGTTGTTATAATCGGACTCCACTGTATATGTTTGTGAAATTTGACGACCAATGCGTGCTTACTTTCAAAAGCTAATTAAAAGCAAAACTTAAAAGTTCAACATGGATAAATATTCTTAAATATTTGATGTAATAAGTTAATATATATGCAAACAATTAAAGATGACAAGTTATTTGCTAAAGTTGATAGTCAATAGTATAATTAAGTTGTTTAAGTTTAGGGCGGAATGTTAGGGAGTAGCCCATTGAGCAAATTTGTTTTTTTTTAAATTACCATATAGTTTATCAAAGGTATCTGTAAAAGTTTAAAGTACTTAGCTTTTGGTTTTGAGTTTTTGCCAATGTATTGAATTCTTTCCCAGAGCCGAAAGCGAATTGGGTACCCACTTTATTCTTAATTCACTTATAATAAAAAAAAAAGAGCTTAATTGGTTTATTCTGATTCTAATTAAGAACTCAAACTTAAACAATCTGAAGTCGCTGATGACGTTGTCGTTGAGGAAGTCGAATTTGCGAGAGTCGGTTCAACCTCTTACGTAAAGCGCTGTTCGTGCTCACACGGAAATACTTTGACGCAACTTTGCAGTGTTGGTGTGTTTTATATGAGGTGATGATTGTTTTTTCCAAGTAATCAGGTTGCACTTATGCTGATGTAGGGTGCGTGTTGGTTAAGTGCAACGGTTCCGACGATTTGCAGAGTATGGAAAATATGTTGTGGAATGTCTGGCATTAACTCTTCACTCTTTAGATGCGGACGTAATCGGTCGCTGGTTGAACTCGATATTAAAGCTTTTGTCCTTAACATATGAACAGATAATATTTGTCAACAACACTTTTGGCCCGAACATATCCTTGTGGCTGATTACAAAGGAAATGTTAATCGAAAGATGAATCGAAACCATATCCTCAAACGTAGTCACAAAAACAAATTTATTCTATCTATGTATCTGACCAAAATGTACAAGGCCTAAATAGTAAGCTATCTAGTTTATTTCTAAACAGTTATTTAATTGACTTTGACGTATTTTGTTTTACTGAGACATGGCTCAACCTTCCAAATCAAATATCTCAATTCTTGCTTCTAAAGACGACAATCTCGCCTCGAAGCCAATCCCAACACTGACTGACCGACTAACCCATTTTTAATGCCGGAAGTCCCATACCATCCAACTTTTAGTACATGCGTTAATTTACCTATCTGATCAATCCATAGCCGATTTGTTTGCTGACGTTTTCGAAACTACATACTCTATGAGTAGTCGTCATGCTTGTAACTTTTACATTCTGAGCAGTATAGACTGTATTTAGAGTTCCAGCATATATGAGGCGGATGACGTCAAGCTATGTTTAACCTAGTGATCCTTTTTCTGATAGGTTTTTGCAAGCGAACGTAAATGCTGGAATGCGTAAATAATACCGAAAGCTTAGTAAATGATTTGAGTATAATTCTAGATCATAATCTGATGTTTGTTAAGCAGATTACTGTTGCAGTCAATAATGCAAAGGAAGTTCTTAGCTTTAGTGATTGTTGGTCAAAGAAATTGGATGATCCTTATATTACTAGACTTTTTTAAACATATCTTGCTTGTCCGATTCTTGAGTAACGGTCAAGCAATTGGTCCTCTTAATACGAATCACATCGTGCTAAAATAGAATCGGTTCAAAAACAATTTTTTATAATTTCTCTTGAGCTGGATTTCAAAAATTCATATGCCTTCATACTCTAATAAACTCCGCTTAATTAATCTTTCCTCTCTTACTAATCGTAGAACTATGCTTGGAGTAATGTTCATGTTGTAACATGTAAGCCCGATTTCCTGAAAAGGTAGATTTTCGGCCGCTTCGTTCCAGGGCAACAATATGTTATCGTGGTCTGATTCCAACCATTTAAACATGTTGTATTACACTAAAAATGATTGATAATTTAAGAGTTTGAAAGAGACAACTTAAAAAATAAAAATGTTTTGTCTGTTTGTAATAGGTAATTCAAGATTCACATTCAAAAATCAAATTGGTCATACATTCCATAGGAACGATCGGTCGAACAACACCCTTTCATATGAACAATTTTTTTTATTTTTCAAGTTATCTCTACCAAACTTAAACTTAAATTTTGTATTCTTGAATATTGTATTGTGCTATAGAATATGTTTTATTTGGGTTGAAATCGGGCCAATATAACATATGGTTTCCTTGGGACGAATCGGCCAAATATCAAATATTAAGCAAAAAGAAGAACAAAAAATAAGGGATTATGAGTACGACAGTGGATTGAAAGAAGGCTAAGATTCAGCTTCTTTAATAGTTAATGGTTGATTTGACGAAATATGATAATTAAATTGATCAATCAAAACAGCCAAATAACAAATTTAGAAAATGTGTTAAATATTGTACTATAATATACATACATATATGTACATATTGAAGTGTATTATTTAAAATTAATTACACATTATAATCCAATAAGAAAACTATTTCTTAATTCGGACATTCGACTTTGACTACACTGTCAAATTCTTTAGGGTTGAGTCTCAAACTCTACGTGATTTATTTAATAGAAAGTAGAGCTACTCTTGAGTTCTTCCCAATTTTGATAATACGAATTTACACTAAGAGTAAATTTCTAGAGAAACTAAAATACGTCAACACACTACCATAGAGCTCTACAGGGTACTTACACTTCTCTACCTAGCACTACTCTCTACACTCTACAAAAAAACTCCATTTTTTCAATAAAAATAAATTAAAATAATATATCTGCTAAAAGTATATTCTTTTGGTAGCTCTATATAAATGAAATGAATTCCGACGGTGATGGCAAAATCATTCCGTTTTGGGGCTCAAAATTTAAATTTTAAATTGATACAATTATCTTGAAAGCTATCAAAATTTGTTCCTATCGTTTGTTTTACGAGCTCTAGGATATAGTCGAACGATTTGTTCAATTTTTATATTAAAATAATTTTCCCCGTACACTTCAATTGACGCAGAGCCTTTTACATTTGTAAATTTACATCTGTTTCTATCTGAGTAAACACTTTACCCATAACTGTTGTTCCTGAAACTAAATTACCAGGTATCAGGTATCAAGCGCTATCATTGATACCTTTTTGTTTCCTCACTTCTTGCGATGAGCCTTCTTCCTCTATCGTAAGCCGGACACTTAAATTATTCATTGTCACCTCAGCTTTATTCGTAGAATCCCAAGCACTTCCAAATCCAACATATTCTTCTGGAAATACACTTATTACTTTGAATGTAATTATCTCTTTTAGCAATTCTACGCGAGCAATGTATGTTGACATTTTTAATGACAATTCCATTTTAAGCAGGATAAACTTTTGGTAAAACACCAATTTCATTACCTCTCTTTTCTGTACAAAAAACGCTTTCATGTTTCTTTCACATTAACATAGACGACATCGCTGTCTGAAAATTCTTAACATTCTCATCACCTACCGACGTCCCAATAAGATTATTGGCTTTCCTAGCGGCTATGATACATTCCTTTCTTACACGCCAATTATATTTGCGGTCCTAATCATAGAATCATTAACAAAATTTAAATCTACTATTAGTTCCATTTTAAACACCAAAAAGCTTTTCGATTCGTGTTGTTGTAAATTCACCCAGCGAAATAACTCAAATAAACAACAAAATAATTCCAAAAACTTTGAATTTCAACAAAATTTGCCAGCGTTAGACCTGAGTCCACAACCTGTTTTAATAATAATAGTTGAACTTTATATTTGGCTATTCAAAATTTATTTAAAGGAATACTTAAATTAAACTTGTGCATTTCCGCCATTCAAACAATTCAAACAGTGTGTTAATGCCTACTTGTGTTTCAAATACATCTCAATAGTTTTTCGACTTATATATACCATATTGTAATCCGATTTCAACTAAATTTGGTCTGGATGTAAAAGGAAATTCTAGATACAGTTTATGAGTTCTATTGAGATATATTAAAAAACAATTACATTTTGTTATAGTGGATCGATTCGAAGCAACTTTGGTCTGGATGTATAGGACCATCGAAAATGTATATTATATCAGGTAAGTTAATTTATTGAATAACATTAAAGTGTTTCACACTTATACTGTATTTTAGACCAATAAGTCCGTTGGCAGTTATATAACATAGTGGACCGATTTGAATCAATCCTGTGAGTTTGGCTAAAATATCTTAAAAAATTAAAAAAGTTTCTTATACTAGAAAGGTGGACATTCGGTCAATCGTTCAAATTAAAGTTATCTGAAATAATGAACTGATTTAAATTAATTTCATGAGTCTAAATAGTTTAATGATCCCTACGTCACTTCAATAGTTCGCCCTATTTTTGAATATTGTTGAGTCTGTACAGAAACAATTTTTACTGTTTGCACTTCGCGGTTTAGCTTGAAACTCTCCACTTGGCACAATACCCACTAGAGTACTAATGTCTACTAAGACATTTCCTTTTCAATCATCCTACCGTTGCCCACCGTAGGACAGTTATATTCCTCCATAAATTTATTATCGGTGATATTAACAGTCTAGCACATTTAGAACGTCTCAGCTTCAATGTCTCTTTGAGAGTGACTAGGAACTTCATTCCATTATTTATACCCACTAGTACCTCTGATTAGACATTGCACAATCGTTTTCGAGTCTTATGCGCTTCTTATAATGAACTTTATTATTTAATATCAATCATTAAAGCTTCTCTTTATAGCTATCTCCCAGTCCATCGAATTGAAGATTTTTCATGTTTGAGTTTTTTTTGATCTAATTGATTTTTTTCTCCCCATCCTTGCAACAAATATTGGATCAATTATAACTTTGTATTTCTCAACTATAAATTTTATTCGATTCAGCTTCTAACTTTAAAATTTAATATAAAATTTAGTTGTAAATATATTATAATTTCGTAATCTAATTTAAAATATTTAGCTTAATTTTTCTTTTATCGTCTGATTTTAGTGGTGTTTCAGTAAATAAATATTACGAGATACATATACTGTAAGATTGATCGATATATTTAAAGAAATAGTAGTACTTATCATACTAAAGGCTCGTTCTCATCCAAATAATCCAGTGGCAACTATAAAATTTAGTTGGCAACTATACATATGGGCAAGATGTGTAAGACAACAATGATTAGTTATTGTGTGAGATTTGTTAAAATATCAAAAAATCACAACAAAAAAATCGTGCTACAATTCGCTCCACAAGAAAGTCATCAAAAACGAAAATAACACTCGTAGATTCTATCGGCCTCTCACGATGTTAGTTATATCTTAAACGACGCGTAATTATTGCAGCTAAATAAATAAAATAGAAACCCGTTTTTCGATTAAGGCGGCATAGTTTTATGGTAATATCAATTTAAAAAATTAGTTTACTATATCATATAGCTACCATAGAAACGATTGGTTGAATAGCAAGTTTTAGTATAAAAACCCTTTAGTTATATACATCCATCCTGACCGAAGTAAGTTAAAATCGGTTTACTATATCATAGAAACGATCGGCTGAAAAGCAAGTTTTAGTGTGAAAACTTATAGAGTTTGCATTTGAGTTTATCGTATGCATCTCGACAGATGTTGGTTAATGTCGGCTTACTATATCTTAAAGCTGCCATAGCAACGATCGGTCGGAGCTCCCTGTTTTTTCAGCTAATGCAGAAAGCTTCAAGGTTTTCAAACAATCAACCAAAGCGCCAAATGGCAGCGCGCGGCTCCACCAGAGAAACCACTGGCAAACCTGCCGTTTGAATATAACCGTTTTTTATAATATATAACACGAATATATATTGACAACGAAAATGTCGCTGCTGGACAGATCGATTTATGCAAAGCAAAGTTCGTATGCGATCTTATTTCAGTGCACTTGAAAGACCCAATACATGTATGTTTCTGTCATGGAGACATATAACTCGTATAACTAGAGGACTTACAATTAAAGTTTAAGAAACATCTTAATTAAAAAATGTTAAAAAATTAATATAAATATTATTATTTTAATTCTTTACTCATTTCCACCACCACCACCAAAGAGCTAGAATGGATATTTTCATTTATCCCCATTCTTCAACCTAGTGGCTCCGTCTAATGTCAATGGCGCCAACTGACAATAAGCCCATAACATGCGTACTATAAAATAACTTTTACGTTGTTCACGTCATTGCTTTGAATATTTAGTATTTAATATTTGGTAGAAAAACAAGAGGTTACATATAAAACTTAAGGGGCAACAACGAATAAGCAATGCCTTGGTGTAAGGCTCATGCATACATGGAGATTAGCCTCGGCACTCAACTCTGTCTGTCTCCGTCTGACTTCTTTAAGGCATGTATGTGGAAAAGTGTGAGAGATAAATATTCTCATTTTGTATGTCTTCGGCGTGCACGAAATATTTTGAAAAGTTTTCTCTTTCTACTATTATTCATTCCATTAGAAGTACAGTAGAATCCGATTATAACAACTCCGCTTATAGCGTTTGTCCGGTTATTGTGATGGAAACTCGATGGCTTGGTTGGTCCCCATACAAAGTTATATGAAAGGACCACCGGTTAGTACGTCAGTACGTCTTCGCTTTTAGCGACAAAGGGCTTATACAGACGAGATTTTTCTTAATTCAAGCGGATATTGCGACGTGCCCAAAAAAAATACAGCAATATAATGCCAACAAATTTTAAGCGAAGTCACAAAAATGTTTACAGCGAGCGTATGCAGACCTCATGCCTATATTCCATGAGATGTCCCGTTATATTTCTAGTTTTTTCTGCTATTTTCCAATAAAACTTAATGCGTAAATTTGCCAAATGGGAGTTAATGCACTAAATGCGCATGCTCATGATAAAAAATTAATTTGTTTTATGTTAAAACATATTACGAACATGGCAACCATAAAATAAACAAAAAAAATTGTTTTTTCCACCTTTCTTTTAGTGCGTTGTCCGGGAATAACGACGTAAATCGTCGGTCCCTTGAAATTCACTTTAACCGGATTCTACTGTAATTTGAATAAAGGCCATTTATGTGGGCCCAAGTGTATCATTCATCAAACGAAAAATTCATGCTTGGTTTGCATGCTTATAGAATATGTACGAAATTTTTCACCATGAAAAAACATAACAACAGCATTAGCGATCTTGCTCACACTTGCGAGAGCGAACACAAAAACATGTGCTATGGCTCTCTTTGAAGTCGAGTCTAACTGTTAAACTCTGGCTCTCTTTTAGTCGCTCACGCTAACATTGTGTATGTATGCGTACAAATGGTTTCCTATGTTCGGATGATATCCTGATGATATGGGTTCTACTAGTAAAGGATATCCTTTAGAATGATTACGGTGCACAGTGGTCTGGCCCATAGGCCAAAATTAGAAAAATTAAAGTCAAAACATTGGCTAGAATTGTGTCAACTCTAACTTGGAATTGATCAAGCTACTAAAATGTATGATTGGTTTTGCTTTATTCTAACTATTCTTTTTAAGAATGAGTGCGAAACACAGAGCACAAAATTGATTTGGCTTGGCAGCGTGCGCAACTTGCAAGTGACGGCGCAATCAAAATATTATTACGCGTTAAAAAGAAAGTGTTTTTTAAATGGAATCATTTAATATTACAAATAAAGGTATTTACTGTAACTTTTTGCAGTTTTAGAGTTTCTGACGTGTTGTTTTTAGTTTATTATGTGATTGTGAAACCTGTGTGTTTTTAAGCATTAAATGTTAAGTGAACTCATTTTTCACTTAGAGTTTTCAAAGTAATGGCCACCTCATAGCACGATGAAATTAATTTTAAAATATTGGTCAATGTTTAAGATAATGTTTTAAAAAATTTCAGCTGCAGAACTTTGCAGATGGGTGAGTTATCTTACACAAAAGAATGCTGCCGCGCTGTGTTCGTGTTTGTTTTTGTCTTAATATTCTTCATCTGTTTAACTGTGATTTTCTGTGTGCCGCCGCATGAGTGCAGTTTTGCTTTATGTTTAGTTTTGCTTTGCGTTTAGTTGTCTTATGCATGCATTATTTTGAAACGATTACACCTTAAAGGCCAAAGGTTGGTGGAAGTGGTACATCTAATGAAGGAAATACTGCTAGAGAATTTTTTAATAATGCAGTCTTATCAGCTCAAATTACTTTTTTTCTTTATTTATTTACAATATTTAAGCGTTGAATCCGTACATTGCAATTGTAGTACCATAACATCGCAGGTCGACATATAATTAGAACCAAACCTCAAGCTATGCGCATGAGGACTAATAACTTGATAGGTAAAGTTGACTTTGCCTGGGTGGGGTTTGAACTCAGTTTCTCGAACCGGGTTCTGGCAGCTCAAATTACTGGAATCGATAAAGAAATCATTGGAAGATGTGCTACTTTACTCCAGGTGCTCTCTTCAGGCTACAGTATTAATGCTGAGAAATTTAAGTCGTTCGCACTAAACATAGCCAAGGTACTAACAACCACTTATTCCTGGTATTACCTACCACCCACCATTCATAAAATTTTAATACACGGGCCTGTCATAATTGAAAATGCTCTCGTATCGATCGGCGAGTTGTCAGAGGAAGCTGCTGAATCCAGAAATAAGGATATAAGAAAATTTCGACTGAAGCATACACGAAAATTTCCTCGCGTAAAAAAAAAAAACCGATTTATTGTTTTTTAATATCTCTAAGTACCCTTTGTTGTATTTTTTTCTTTATAAAATTAAAACACATTTATAATATTTCATATTAACAAAATTTAAGCATACTTTTAGGTGTATTTTTTGATGTTTGTTTATTGGTGGGTGTAAATACTAACGACCACGCCCATTTTTTTTTAGATTTTTTCCAATTCGTATTTTTCAAAGAACTTACAGCAAAAATTTCACAACGATATGTCTGCCAGACCGATCGGTGGCCTTTTGGCTCAGCGAGATTGTTCTTATAAGAAACAAATGAAATTAACGGCAGCGTGCCGGAGTTTATTCAGTAATTCTCTGCTTAGAACTGAAGTACAGAAGAATTCAAAATGATTAGTTTACCCTAGCTTCAATGCATCATGTCATGAAGTCATGGTCGGCAAGCCCACTCAGCATTTTATGCAACTCAATGCGGCACTCCAAATTAGAAGTATCCGATTACCGCCGCTGACCTTAGCGCAACACTTAATTAGGGCGCGTCAGCAATGTTTATACAAATCTACTTAGTTGTTAGGGCAAATACAAATACAAATAAAGTGTCGCTGCTTAAGAATTATATTAATACAGTAACAAGGTGTTACTGCTTAATATATATGAAGTACAGGGTACAGCGAGGAACTTCATGCATACCAGGAAGCGAGCATGCCCCGGACGAGAGTTTTCACACGACATCATGTACCAGTTTACTGGTTTTGCTTAAATATTTTATTTATTAATTTTACGTCGACTTAGAACAGTCGACAAAAGATCAATTGAAAAATAATATACAATTTCGAAATATGATTTAAAATTGATAATTTAAGTAAGTAAAGAACATTCAGGCTTATTAAGTAATGCAACAGAAAATTTACAACAACATAAAAGTGTAAAGTAGCATATATTATGTACAGCCAGCACTTTTCGGTATGTTATGTGAAAAATTGTTTTTATTTTAACAAACAGGTTAACAATTCGTTTGTAGATACCCATTTAAATTTGAAATTTTCAAATCGTAATAATTTGTTAACAAAATTTACGTTCATTTTTTTGCAGAAACTTCACTTAAATATTAACAGTTGACAAGATGAAGGAAGGGCTACTTATGTTAAATATAATAAAATCTAAATACAAACCAAGTGAAAAGTACGCTTGCTAAAGTGACGTTTTAATTGGCCCAAAGCAAATGGGGGCAAACACTTCCAGCGGTGGTTATTCAATAGCCATACCTGCTGAACATGCAAGCGCTAGCAGTGAGACAAGCACCGGGAACATTGCAGTACTTCAAGTACTTACATCTGCAAGTACGGGATCTTCGGGTTCTAATGGCAGCAGAGGAGGCCCTAGCACAAGTGTAGTCTATAGTGGCATACATTACCATCGAGACCAAAGGCGAAAGCGAGTTACTGGGTTTGCTACGCTAAAGAGGAAGTTCATACGTCGACGGCGTTCATCAAAAGCATGTGACCATGCTCGAATCTTGCGCGACTTTGTGTGTGATTGGACCCCCTAGAGTTGGCTGCACTCTGTGAGGAGTTTGAAGCATTGGCGGCTTTAAGAGATTTATCGGTAAGCAAACACATCAGTTCTCAAGCTCCACTTCACACATATTTCTTTTGGATAGGTGCAAGCGGAATTGGCACGTCATCCTGCAGCTACATTCAAGCAAGATCTGGCTGCTCTTTATGACTTACACTTGTGTACAGATTGTGACCTTGTATTTCGTGGATCAATTTTTCCCGTACATCGTTCAATATTATCCTCACGTTGTACATATTTTCGAGAATTGCTTTCCGGCTGCCCTGGATTTGGCGCACGCATTTGTCTCGAGCTTCCTTCGTCGCCAATAGACGTGCAAATTTTTGCTTCATTGTTGCGTTATTTGTATACAGGCGATCTTAGCTCACATGATCCGAGCATAAATATTAACGTGCTTCGTCAACTTGGGGACGATTTTGGAACACCTAATCCCCTTGAACATGATCTACGTTATTTGTTGGAAACAGGAGATTACGCTGATGCCGCACTAGTTTTCACATCAGAAGGTACAAACGATTGTTTGCGTCAGGACTCTGGTAATTCAGAGTATGGGTTCAGACCTAAGCTTGAGCTTCCATGTCATAAAGCTATATTAAGTGCGCGTTCGCCTTTTTTCCGTAATCTTATTGCCCGCCGAGCTCGGAATATTGATGAGTACATAGAGCGCTCTATACATGTACCCACGCGAATTGTTCTTGACGAGACAGTTATACCGAAGAGATACGCACGAGTTCTTCTTCAAGCAATATACTTAGATACGGTTGATTTGACGCTAATATTGCGAGGAGCAGGAACCGGCAGTTCAGTTGGCTCTCTTGGCGAGGTTCATGCACTAACAAACACTGGCCGTGTTAGACCAACTACTCTTGAAGAAGCAATGGAACTATACCAAATTGGCCGGTTTCTAGAACTAGATATTTTATCGCAAGGCTGTGAAGATTTAATACTTGAGTGGTTGTCACTTGATACGTTATCAATGGTTTTAAAGTGGGGCTGTCAGCCTCACGGATCCGCATGGATTTTTCGACAGGCGTGCCAATATTTACGGGAAGAATTTTCCGCGGTTATCGCCTCACCAGTGCTTTGTCAATTGGATAAGAGACAACTTGTACACATATTACAAAGTAACTTTTTACAAGCATCAGAGCTGGAGGTCTTACAAGCTGTTCTTAAATGGGGTGAACAGGAGCTTATTCGGCGTATGGAAGATCGGGAGCCAAATATTTTGACGCACACTGCTCACTCGGTGTCACGAAAGGGCGTTAAAAGACGTGATCTTAGTGACATTGAGTTGCGCGAAATACTTTCGGAACTTCTGCCTTTGGTAAGGATGGATCATGTCTTACCGCCAAACAGTGAGGTGTTATTGCAAGCTATACGGCGTGGTCTTGTCAGCACCCCGCCATCGCACATGATTGGCGACGAACGCGAAAATTTACGTGTTAATGCTTGGATACGCGGAGGTAAAAATCAAGGTCTCTTTGTTCGACCACGACTCTTTATGCCGTATTTTGAGGAGGTTAAAGCATTACTACAAGATCGAATGGCCTCATCACACCATCAAGTTGAACTCATGCGCATGCGCAGGTCACGGCATTTCCCAGATATTCCAGACACTCTTTACATGGTATCGCGTATGAACGACATTGCAAATAACAGTTTTGCCGCTGGCGTCACTTGCAGTGTTGGTAGTGACAACGTGGGAAAATCTGAGTGTACGGTCTTACCATCATCAGATAGTCAAACAATTTTGGCAATGCGTAAGCGTGAGCATAAACTTCGTCAGTCACCAATGTGTCAAAGAGCATTGCTGCTGCCCCCTTTCATCGAAACATGAAATCGACCGACAAATTCGTCTTCGTGTTGTAAGAGAGTTTAATCTTCCCGATGAAGTATCTGATCTGCTAGAAACTTCTCTTTTGTCAAACCACCAAAGCGACAATAGTAATAATGAATGCAACGATGTTCTATTGAGTCAAACACAAAAATGTCTATTAGATGATGAACATCAAAGTTCGCCACCATCGCCGGCAGCTACCAACTCCGCTCACGTAACAGCTGTTGCCACTTCATTTTTGTCAATCTCGTCAGTGACTTCGACAGCGTCTTCAGTGTGCGGTACGGAAACTATGCAACCATGCTTTAGTCAAAATTTAACTTTTCCTCGACATCAATCAAGTAACTTACTCGGTGTAGATACTCTTTTGGCAACCAACTCCAGCTCATCACTACAGTCAAGTTATGCACGACTATCGACATCAGTGCATCGTCGCAATGAATTACCAGCGTTGATAACAGAGGGCGATTTTGGATTTCCACATTGTAATTCTTTGAGCATCGACAGGATAGTTGAAAGTGCTTCTAGTGGATTAGACTCTGGCAATGGACATCTTTCTGATATGATGCCCGATGTAGCCATGGCTACTGCGTCTTTAGGTCAGCTTCATCTGTCCACAGCAGGCTCTGGTTGTGTTAGTAACTCCAGTAATCGTCTTATTGGTAGCAACAGTGATATGTCCGAAAGTTTGCAATTAGATTTAGGAGATGGCCCGAGTCCTCACATAATCAGTAGTGCTGCTGGTGTAATAAGTTTGCGCAATTTACAAGTAAGTACTTACCTTATTTTATATTCAATGTTTTTAAAAGTAATAAAATAATTAAATTCAGCATCAACTGCCGCATAGCAACTACCATCACATCATGCAGCGTTCAAACTCGCCATTTGATATACTGCGACAGGGTCAGCGCTCACCTGCTCCACAACACCATCCTTCGGGTACATTTAATTCTGGGCCACCTAGATTTTTATAGAGGTTACATGTGGCTCCCGATAATGGGTTTTATTTTTAGCACTTATTTCTAAAAACAAAATTAATTTTGCAATTTAAGAAAAATTTGTTAATCTAAAAATAAATTGATGTAATGTAATTTAAAGAAATTAACTTAAAATATGTGCGCTTTTAACGACGATTTGTTATTTTACAACTTAGAGGAAATTCCGTTTGTACTACAAATAAATATTAACATACCAATATTTAACGTAATTTGAAAAACAAATAGTTCTATTTATAACAATATAGAACTAAATAACAGCTATATATGTATATTGAAATACGTGTAGCTTGCAAAAGCTTTTACATAATTAGTTAACAATAAGCCTTTTTTTAACTTGTCAGATAAAAAATAATCATTCTGTATTTGTATTCTTTCTCTTTCGACTTGTAGCTCTCATTGTGCCGTCTTTCCCGGACTGATAATGAATTAAAATTTAAATATTTTCAATATTTCCAGCAAACATAGAATACAGTTTAGATTAATATTAAAAAGATTTATTAAATTTGTAACAAGAAGGTTCAAGAACAAATTTGAAAAATAAACCACATAATTATGTACGTATATTATCGGATACATTGGGTAACTTCAATAAAGTAAATCCTGCTCATATTACAAAGCGTGTCTTTAATTCACAATCCTTAAGGTCGATTAAATGTAATGGTAGACAGTAACGTTATCGTAAGCACATTTTTTGAGTTAGTTTGCTTCGCCTACAGAATTCAAACTACGCGTTTTAGCGAGAATTAATTTTTTTATAGTTAAACACTAGGTAAGATATTTAAACTTTTTGGCTATAACGCGAACGAAATCCGCCCTTTAGTTTTTTCTTATCACGACTGATAAAAACTCCACTTTTATAATAAATTTTTATGACAAAACAGATTTGTTGTATATTTGCAACTCACCTATTTCATCAGATGAGAGGTGAGTAGATGGGTGTGGAAAAGTTATATGGTTTCAGTTAGTGGGGCAAATACGCGTCGAATAATACCACGATCAATCCCAATCCGATAACTATTTGAAAGATAATTAAATTTGCGATTTATTGCGGAATTTCTAAAATGAGATGAAAAGTTTGTCTTCTGGTTTGTTTGTTTGTCTATTTATTTGTTTGCATCAGAAAGTGGAAAATGCTAAAATGTAATGTTGAGAAATTGTTTCTTATTAAAAATCTTTAAATATTTGATCGACGGCTTTTTGGGAAAAAACTCTAATATAGCAGGAAAACTCTCTCTCTTTTATGTTATAGACAATAAAACTTCGTATTTTCTGATATCTGTCAAATTTCGCATTCGCAAGATAATATCTGTCAACTGTGTAAAAATTAAATTAGTAAGATGATTATCCTTACTGATACGTCTAGAGACTAATATAACGGAAGTTGCCAGAGTTAAGTTGTCTTTATTTTAAACGTCAACTTAAAAAATATTTATAAAAGCTTAACATATAACGTGCAGTGGTGTCCGGTTGCATCCTGTGCTGCACATTGCATTGCAGTCGCTGTCCGTGGTTTTGCTGAGATGAGCGTTCTCATGGTATGCTTATACGAGAGCTGCTATATATATTTCTGGCCTAATAATGAAAATACGAATATTTATCAACGAAAATGGTTTTATTGTTTATCAAAATATTCTCCATCAAGATTTATACACTTTTGCATGCGCTCTAACCAATTTTCGAAGCACTTTTTCCACTCCGATTGAGACACCTCCAAAACATGGTTTTTGAATGCTTCAACAGCATCTTCTGGCGACGAAATCGTTGACCACGCATTATTTTCTTGATGTATGTGAATAAAAGGACGTCATTGGGTGCCAAATCAGGGCTGTACGAAGGATGACCCATCAATTCGACATTTTGCCGGGTCAAAAGGCGCTGGTTTGAACCGATGTGTAAGAGCTCGCATTGTCATGGTGCACAATGATTCGTCTTCTCTTGTTCGTTTTTCGAATTTTTCCGACTTCAGGCAAACAAATGGTGGTGTACCACTCAGAATTGACCATCTTACGATGCTCAAGCGGAACAGTGGCCACATAACCAGCTTTGCCGAAGAAACAGGCGACCATTTGCTTCGAAGTGCTTCTTTCACGAACAATTTTTGTTGGATTTGGTTGGTCTTGGCAGACCCACGCATAGATCCATGATTCTTCACCTGTGACGATCTTATAAACGTCTTTTGAAGCACCGCGATCGAATTTTTTCAACATTTCTTTACACCAAACCACACGAGACTTTTGTTTAGCGATTGTCAAATTGTGCGGGATCCAACGAGAACAAACCTTTTTTATGGCCAGGTGTTCATGCAAAATCGAATGTATGCTGGTGGGAGAAATGCATAGGCATGCTTCAATCTGAATGTATGTTACATGACGATCTTGTATTATCAGTTCACGTACGGCATCGATGTTTTCTGGCACAACGGCACGAAAATGTTCACGAGTTAATTATATTTTTTGGCCGATATGAATTTTTTAATTTCCTGTAAATAAAACAATTCACGATTAAATGGAGAAACGTTCTGAGTGATGTTATGCTAAAAAATGTCAAACTTTCCAATAGAAATGTCAGATTGCACCTGGCAACACTTAGTGTTGCTTAGGCCTGAAATATATAGCAACCCTCGTAGCGGGCGCACATTGTCGTTGTTAACTTATATAAATATTTTTTAAAACTTAAAGATGGCAGCAGCAGTGGCTTTGACGTTCATAGTATACATTCAAGTGGTCCAAATGACACCAAGCTAAAGCTTGTTACGCGTAGATCATAAACACAGAAAAACGGAAGATTAGAAATACAGAATTCAAATACATTAACCTAAACAAATTATTAGTTTTATAAGTTAGTAGTCAAGATTTTAAGTGGGAAATGGATGATAGAGTCTTCTATAGGCAAAACACAAAATTGTAAAAAGTTGAAATTCGTTACATCGGAAAGAAAACTTACACATATGAGCTAGACACAACAAACGTGGTTTCTCGGTTGGTCTATATTGCAAGCAGATCAAGTTTGATTTGGAGTAGGATCATTTCCATTACAACGTCCCAAAATCGCCATGAGAAATTATTAAAATATGTATTAAGAAAAATGTTAAAGCTAGACACCAAACGTGCAAGCAGATAAAGTTTCCCGCTCTTATAGCTTGCGCTCGTTGTCGTTCTGAGCTACTCACCCCTAACATAAAGCGACTGTCCTCGAACATTCTTAAGCCGGCGACCAGGTTTGCCACTTGTTGTTGGGTGCCCTTTTTGATGGAGAAATTCGGGAGGAGCACCAGACCACTTACCATCGCTCAAACCCAGGAAAGTGATCATGCTGTATGAAATCTAGGCTCTTCTTACTTAACTTGAGTACGAAAGGAAATCTTAGAACAGAGCCGTGTTCTCTTATGTTAAGCAATGGCAATGTCGCGACATGGGATAGGTTTTGGATGTTGTTTGAGTTCCTGAATTTGGTGCCGTTGATGACGGCGCAGCCGGTAACGATGGTGCCGGCGATGTCGATCTCAGGGTCTCCGACGATAACTGTGTGATAACTAATTATAATAATGCCGTCATGAACTATCGTGGTGGCGTACAAATGACTCGTCTGGGACTGGCAGTGTGCCACACCACCAATGTGCAAACCTTGTGTGAAAGACTCGTCCTTGTTCCGCCGGCAGAAGTTGGTTGTTCCGATGGTACACTTTCTTGTGCCCCAAATGGTTTTGTCAGCACGGTATCGTATTCTCGCAGTGTGGATCCTCTATGTGAAACTGGGTAGATACAAATTAAAAAGCTGCTTAACCATAGGATACTTAACAATTAAATGAATAAAATCATTTGATTGTAAAACGTTAATGCCTTGTTGTTTGGTAAACATGTTTTCTATTCTGTATGGTCTAAGACCGCGGGGTTTATTATATTTATTTTGGCACCAGTGTTCGAAACCAGAATAAATTTAATTTCTGAGACAAGTATTCTATTTCTGACCAGGAGGGTTTTGTAAAAGTATCCCGTATCAATTTGGGAGTCTTTAGTTAATTTAAAGATTTTATTGAGGGTGTCTGTTAATTCGTTCATTTGGTTTAGAGTTTCAGTGTTTAATGCCAACTGTCTTTTGTTGAATTTCACAAGCTGGACGTCGGTAATCCGATCACCTCAATAAAATATAAAAAGAAAAACCGATTGGGCAACATTTGTTGCAAGGATTGGGGGAAACCCAGAAAAACCCAATGAGACCGAGGTAGAATTAGAGAAATATTAGTTTGTTAGATTAGAAAGATTAGATTGTTTTAGTCAGCACACATAATACGAAAAGGTTCATGCAAAGCCCAGTTAGTGGTACAATGCTGAAGATATAAGGGGTTAAAGTTACGAGTAGGTCTAAAAGGTATGTTAAAAGTTAATTCCTCCAATAAACTAACTGAATCAACTTGACCCCGAAGTAATTTATGAACGCACAGTACTTTAAGCATAACTCTACGATTAGTGAGAGATGGAAGATTGATTAAGCGGAGTCTACTAGAGTAAGAAGGAAAAGGAATTTCTGAGTTCCAGCTGAAGCCGCGAAGAGCAAATATTTAAAAATGTTTCTGAACTGATTCCATTCTGGCACGATGTGATTTGTATTGACGGGAATAAATGCATGACCCATACTCAAGAGTCGGACGAACAAAAGCTGTACACAAAAGTTTAGTAATATAATGATCATCAAATTCCTTAGACCAACGCTTAATAAACCCAAGAACTCCCATTGCTTTATTGACCGAAACACCAAATTGTTTATTAAACTTCTGCTTATGATCCAGATTTATACCTAAATCAGTTACTGAGCTTTCGGTATCATTAACGCATTATAAGATAATGCCATAGTTAATAGTGAAAGATATGGCGAAAAGATCTATAGAAAGTCATTACTTTTTTTTAAGAAGCGAACTATCTGTAAATGAAGGGCTGTAAATTGAGTTTACATAAGATTGTACGGGTATGAGTGACAAGCATGGGACTACTCATAGAGTATATAATCAACGCCTGCGATATGCTGCTGAAACGGAACGAACTCGACCCATTCTTGAAGCAGATGGTGACTGGCGACGAAAAAGGGATCACATACGACAATATCAAGCGAAAACGGTCGTGGTCGAAGGCCGGTGAATCGTCCCGAACAGTGGCCAAGCCGAGATTACGGCCAGGAAGGTTTTGCTGTGTGTTTGGTGGGATTGGAAGGGAATCATCCACTATGAGCTGCTCCCATATGGCCAGACGCTTAATTCTACCATCTACTGCGAACAACTGGACCGCTTGAAGCAGGCGATCGACCAGAAGCGTCCAGAATTGGCCAACAGGAAGGGTGTAGTGTTCCACCAGGACAACGCCAGACCACACACTTCGTTGATGACTCGTGCGAAGCTACGGGAGCTCGGATGGGAGTTTTTATCGCATCCACCATATAGCCCGGACATAGCGCCAAGCGATTACCACCGGTTCCTGTTCATGGCGAATGCCCTTGGTGGTGTAAAGTTGAACTCAAAAGAGGCTTGTGAAAGTGGCTGTCCGAGTTCTTCGCAAATAAGGAGGGGGGCTTCTACGAGAGAGGTATTATGAAGTTACCGTCTAGATGGAAACAGATTATCGAACAAAACGGCGCATATTTGAAATAAATCCGATCACTGTAACACTTTTTATAAAGCATTGAATAAAGAGCAAAAAAGCGGAAGGGAGATATTTGCCAACCTTTTAGTTTGGAAAAAGTCAGCAAACCAATCAGCAATGGATTGATCAGAGTTTAGAGTTTACAAATTTGTCAAAATGTTTAGGATCCCTAGAGAATTCGAGTAAGTAATTTTTGTAGCACTGAGAATTAAGAACCAGAAAATTCGATTGGAGTTCCCGACTTTTTATATCTTTTGAATTGCTTAGATTTAGCATTTTTTAATGTGATAATTCTCTAGAGAACCGAGGAGGTTTAGCAGAACTGATGGGAGATACAAGCGGAACGCAGATATCAAATAAAGAATTAAGAGTTGAATAAAAAAGCTCAATGGCATTATCCAATTCATAATTGTGACCAATCCATACTCGAAATAATATTATTTAGCTTAAGGAAATCTGCTTCTTTAAAACACCTTCTACGAGCAGTAATATCAGATGAAAATTCATCAGGGCCCATAGGTAAAGTAACACATGTATTAAGAGATGGATGGTATGAACCTTCAGGCATAACCAACAGAACAGTATCAACACTATTTCTCCAATTTCTATGTTCGACGAATCCTGCTGCCGTTTTAATTGTTTTTGAAGGGTTATCAAGTATTCGTCCTTCCATTTTTGCCAAAAGTGTGTTTTAATTTTTGTTATCAGCCTCCAACGATCTGTCAATGATACCTTCTTTTCTGTTTTACTTTCCGTTACTTCTAGCTTTGGTCTCCCGATGAGAAAGTGTCCTGGAGTCAAAGTGTCGTCGAATTCGTTGCTGAAGTCTATCGGGTACAATGTTCCTGAATTCATTACGGCTTTAATCTGTGCTAGCAGCGTACTCATCTCCTCGTATGTTAGTGTGCTGTCTCCAATTATTCTTTTTAAGTGATATTTTACTGATTTTACCCCAGCTTCCCAGATTCCTCCAAAGTGAGGACTTGCCGGCGGATTAAAATGCCATTATTTTCTCTCTTTTTCCAATATTGGTGAAATACTGTTCTGTTGAATTACTTGTATAAATTCGGAGATCAATTTTCATTCTGCTCCAACAAAATTTGTGCCATTATCTGAATACATACATTGGGCGACAACCGATTAGCACACCCTATGCTGCTCGTCTTAAAAACTTAATATCAGGAAAACTAAAAAAGCTTTTCAAATAAATTTGTTTCCCCTTAAAAGAATATATAATTGCACACCAAAATTAATAGAAGATAGGATACTAACGTTATTAATAACATTTTAAATTAATGTAAACAAACATAACATACAAAATTCACTATAATTTTTGCGACAGCCCATTAGCACAGTCACTTGAAAACTTAAAATAACAAAAGAAAATGGGTTCAAACTTCATTCAAATTGTTTATTAATATTAATTTAAATATTTTTAACTTTTTTTGAAAATAAATTAATGTGTTGAGCCTCCACGGTTAAGTTTGACTTCGTACATCCGCTGAGGTAAGGAGTCATATAATATTTTTATATAATTGAGTGAAACAGTCTCCCAGGACCTTTTTATTCCTTTAATGAGTTTTGAATACTGCATGCCGGACTCGTACACCTTTCGGGCCGGCCATCCCCAAATATTTTCTATAATGTTTAGGTCGGGGAGAGTACGGCAACCAAGTCAGTAATTCCACGTTTTGACCATCAATCCAGGACTTAACAATCCTGGCTGTGTGGATAGATGCGTTGTCCTGCTGGAACTTCCATTTCAAGGGTCCAAAAATATCCTTGATTGCAGCGAAAGCCGTATTCAGTACATCTTTGAACGCAATGGCATTCATACGGCTGGTAAGAAACTGCAGTTCTATAGTGCCAAAGTATGTTATAGCTCCCCACACAATAACACCACCCGCACGGTGCTCTTCCTTTCTGAGATCATGAAAGTAGTAGGCATAGCCGTCAGAACCCTCCAAATTGAACTATTTTTCATCTGAAAAGACTACACGCTCCCACTCCTTAGTCCAGGTCATATTTGATCGACAAAAATTGAGTCGCTGCATCTGTCTGAGTTGGTTTAGAGGTGTTTTTTTTTTAATTTTTTAATTTCAGATGCTTTATATGTTCAGCATTCGAAATAACTCTTTGCACGGTCCGAACGCACGCTTTAACACCAGTTTTTTCCTTTATTTTGGCGGCTGAGTCGTGAGAATTAGATGCATGTCGTAGTATGATTCGCTTGTCAGCTGCTGTTATGACTGATGATGGCCGACCTTTCATGTTTTTCCTATATGTATCCTCATTGCTTAAATATGCGGTAATAACTTTACGGCCGCGCTTAATATTTTTTGATATTTGAAGAATAGAGTGCCCACACACAAAGTGACATGAAAACGAAAATGTGCTAATCGGCTGTCGCAAAAAACACGCATGCATTTTTGTCGCACTTCAAAAAAAAAACGCAAAGCAAAATAACGGTACACTTCCAGAACTCACAGTTATACTTAGAATGAGCGAAAATGATAAAGAATAAAATGAAAAATAGAAGGCGCATGAAACATATTCAGAGTAGGGAGTTATTTTCCTTTAAACTGGTAGGTTAGAGAGTGTGCTAATCGGTTGTCGCGCAGTGTATGTTGACATTTTTCTTTCCTTGCTATGAATCTTTTAAGTGCCACTACAAATGCTTTTGTCGTTAGATCGCTTACTGCTTCTAGATAAACAGCCTTGGTACTCATACATACAAAAGCGCTAGTACCCTTTGTATGATGTTTGTCCTCTTCCTTTGAAGATTCTCATGTTTATTGTTCCTGCATAGTCGATTCCTGTATGACTGAATGGATGTGACATGGTAACTCAAGTATCTGGCCCATTAATTGTTCCGTGTTCGATTGGCGATACCTCCTACATGTTGTGCACCTATGAAATATTCTTTTTACTGAATTTTTTAGTCCGTTGACCCAGAATTCCCGTTTAATTTGTGCTTCGGTTACTCTATTTCCTCTGTGAAAGTTTCCATGTGAGCCTTTTTAATTATAAGGTCTGCTAGATGGGGTTTGTTTATTATTATTGGATGCTTTTGATTGTATTGCATCTCTGCGAATTATAACCTGCTCCCTACTCTCAAGATTCCAATATCGTCGAGAAATGAATATAGGGGTGCTATGCAATGATTCTAATTTGCCTATGAAGACTACTCCCTTTGGTTTCCAATATGTCTACAAAGTTGTCATCGTTTTGTGTTTGAAGATTTGTTGTCAATACGTTTTCCTTTTCTACTGGCCATTCCTTTGGATCCTTAAGTAACCAGTCTGGGTCATTCCACCATGTCTTAGATATTCTTAATTTGTCTGGTGTAATCCCTTTGATTCCCAAGTCTGCTGGATTTTCTTAGCTTCCCACATGTTTCGACGTTGGTGTAGGTACTAGTTCCCTGATTTGTTCTATTCTCATTCGCAAAAATTTGTCCTTATTCCTGTTGTTCCTGATCCATCCCAACGTTAATGTAGAATCGCTCAAAGCGTGGATTTCTGTTTTTACTTGTAATGTCGCTGTTACGGCACTTAGTAGTTTCGCTAGTAGATTTGCTGCACATAGTTCCAATTTCGGCAATGTTTTCCGATTTTTGATTGGATTTGCTTATAATTATGGCTGTCCCGGTTGGTGTCTTCCCATAAACGACTGCAGCATATGCCATTTCAGATGCATCAGCGAATCCGTGTATTTCTAATGGTGAATCGTCGCATGATCTTGTCCATCTTGCAATTTTTATGCTTTCAATGGACTTAAGTTTTTTGTTAAAGTCTTTCCATTCTTCCGAAATCGCTGTACTCAACGTCTCGTCCCAGCTTGTTTCAGAAATCCGAAGTTTTTGAATAAAAATTTTTGGTACAATTGTAATTGGTTACAGCCGTCAAATTGGGTCGAATATTCTTCCCAAAGTTAACAAGACCTTTAGCTTTTTTTTCTTCTGAGCTGTGAGTATTGAAGCTAAAATGGTCATCCAGTGGGTTCAATTTTAAACCCTATGTTTTGACTGATTCTTCATCATTTATTTCAAATAATTTCTCTGTGACTCGTCCAGACATTGTGTCTGTTATTGATTTCCGAAGATGAAATCCATAGTTTTCTAATTTTGCGATATCTATATATATAAAATGCTTTGTCCTCACTGACTGACTGACTGACTGATATATCACAGCCATGGCCAAACCACAAGTCCGAGAGACTTGAAGTTTTTTTTAAAAAATCAGAAAAAAAATTTCCAGATTCGTATGGGTATTTTAATTTTCTAATTCCACCTGCAACCTATTTTAAAAATTAAAAAACATTTAATTAAATTGCATTAATTGCACGCTCGCTAAGCAAGCATTGAAAACGTTCAATGCGTGTGTACGCATACATACACAATTTTAGCGTGAGCAACTGAAAGAGAGCCAGAGAACAACAGTTAGACTCGACTTCAAAGAGAGCCATTGCATTTGTTTTTGTGTTCGCTTTTGCATGTGCGTAGTTTTTGTTTTTGTGTTCGCTTTTGCATGTGCGTAGTGCGAGCAAAATCGCCAATGTTGTTGTTGTTTTGTTTCTGTGAACGAAGAAGTGACTTATACTGCGTTCTTTGTCATACATAAGTGTGTACATATGAATCGGCTCCTGTAAGAATTGACGACAATGCTTTACTCATTCGTTGCTGCCCTTAAGTTTTGTATGTAGTCTGTGATACCCTGTACCATTAAAATGTTTTATTAAGAAATTTATACATTAAAAAAATTGTTTTTATTTATAAAACAGCCCATTACACTTATTATATAGCCTTTCTTTATGAATTTGTTAAATTTACGGTGTTTTACCTTCAAAAATATTGAAGGCAATAACGTTTAAAGCGTAAAGGGTATTTCATAGTAGTAGGCATTTTCTTAGTCACTTTTGGTTGTATGAAATTAACTGTCTATGGGTTATTTGCTAACTAATATAACATAAAATCAGCTCTTTTAAATTTTCACCTGCATTTTATTTTTGAAAATAAAAAATATTTATTAAATCGAATTAATAATGCATGTTCGCAAAATCTATGTACTATTTTTCAATCCGCAAAGCATTACGAGCTTATTGTTAGATGGCGCCACTAACAATAGATGGCGCCACCTCCTTAGTGGTCTGCAAATGACGAGATAATTTAAAAAATAATATTTCTGATACTTTAAGTGGGGATCTGCGTCCGAGCAAAGCAAGGACAGAAAAGAGGGGCCACTTTGTTGTTTTATAAAAATTATTTTTTTTTTTTGGTTTTTCTTGTTTTTTGGGGGTGTTTTTTAAAATGTTTTTTTTTTTAAAATGTTTAATGATTGCTGTTGTATAATCAGAAATTTCTAACAAACAGCTCGTTGCTAGAAATGGCGCCGAAGGCGTTTCATATTTTTACCGTTGCTAATTTGAACTCTTTAATTGGTTCTTTCGGACCATTTCTCCATAAGATCTTTAGATTCTTTTGATCTTCTTCTGTCACTTGTATGTATGTGCATTTTTTATCCGGTTTATCCACTTGGGAATTATCACAAAAATTGTTTTTGAATATGAGGTCCTGTAAGTTAAATATCGTTTAAACGTGTTTCACTTTCGATGAAGCATCGAACCCGACACGAAGTTTAATTGTCAAGTTTTCTTCTTTGATTACAGGTTGACGTGGTATAGAGTATATATGAGCCGTTCAGAGCACACAACGATTAACTCCATAAAACAAAAAGTTGAGAAACGCGATGATGTAATATATATTGTTCTTAAAAATTTCTGTGATGATATGAATTCAAATATGTAATGTAGAATGCGATATTGCAGTTATAGCTTTCATGTAATGGTATATAAAATAAATAAAATAGTAAACAATCGTCAGTAATGTTACAGTTTTTAAGTGACTGGTGGAGTTATTCGATTTGGCAACTGAAAAAAAAATAATAACATAAAATTTATACCTTACATTTTTAAGTTTTTATTAAGAAAAAGTTCAGATTTTATACATTTTAAGCACAGCTTTCAATTTTTTACAAATTGATTTATAGCAACTTTATGTTTGGGGTACTATTCTTTGGGATGTTTCAGCAATATTATATATAATATCTTCTTCATCAGCTGTAGCCGAGAATTCGTCATTTCAATTTGTTGACAAATTATTATAGTAATCGTGTTTAACAGGAGGAATGAATTTTAGCAGGTTCATCATATCTCTCCAATTTTCCTTCGTCACAGTTCTTCCTTTAGGAAATAATAAAGGCTGATCAATATTTTTCATACATTACGGTCTACCCACTAAAGTTGTTTATATATTAATGGCTTGAAATTTAGTATCTTCTTTATAGTCATTTTGAATTTATCCAGCGTATTTTAAGCCAATTTAATTGGAAGCCCTGTGACGGTCACTTTTCTGTTAATGATAGACTGTTCTAAAGGTTTTGTTGACAAAAAATCTTGGTGAGTCATTTGTATTAGATGAAATTGCGCTTTATTTTTACATGTTTTGATTATATGGTACCAGTCATCTGGTGAAAAGATGTTTTGATTTTTTTTTCGCACATGTCACAATAATGGCAAAATCAGAGTCATTGGGTAAATAGCTGTGTCCAATTACCAAAAATTTCATTTCAATTGATTCAGCTTTGATTTCCGTGCTTTCAACAACTTTTAATAAACTTTAGACGGTTTTAATATTTCTGTTTTGGCCGGTACACGAAGATGAAATTTCTTGAGACCCACGAGATCCTTCAGTTTCTAGCCAAGCAAACATGTGGCTTGTATTTTTATTGAATTCCTGACATCCAAAATTATACACATATAAATTTCGCTTTTAATAAGCTACGGATATGGTCAACTTAGGAAAGGCTAAAGCTTTTCCAAGTCAAAAGAAAATACGAACAACTTATCTGATGTAGCCATTCGATCGGCAGCCATTTGACTGCGAGCTCGTTCAGCCTCTTCTAAGTGAGTTTCCTTTTCAATTTTTGCCATCTGAATACGTCTAAAGATTGAATTTTTATTGGAAAAGCATCAGAAGTTTGACACGTATCTGCTTAAAATGTAAATTAGATTTTGTAGATAACACATTATAGTAAAATTTTTCTTTCTGTAACGTATTGTTCATACATCGTTTTTATGTTTAAGTCAGGATTTAAATATTGTCGTCTTGGATTATGAGCTCTGGTGTAGTGACTACTGAAGGCTGGAAATTACTTTATATGTTTTATAACATTTGTATCATCTATTTTATTGCTTGCAGCGCGGTCATTGCGCTTATCTACCAAAGATGTATGGGAAATCACGTTTCTCTTTTCGAAAATAATAAGCAAACGAATGTGATCTTCGTTTTTTTAGTTTCATTTGTAGGGCGTCTTCTTTTTATTTAGTTAATTTTGATACAACCTCTTAGGAATATATTTTGGTCAAGATGACTATGCAAACTATAAAAGTCTTTCATGTCAGCTTCTCTTACATCCGAACTGATTTTTTTATTGCAATTTTGACTGCATTTGCATTGTATATCGACAAATGTTTTTGCAGGTATTAATTTTTCGCCTCTATTTCTGTATGCCCAACCTTTTATCCTGTTATGCTTTTGTAAACTTTGTTTCCATTTACCAGGATTACGACTTCTTTTCCCCCAATCGATATGTTGGTTGGGTTTGTACTGTTGCAATCCGATGAATCAGAGGAAAACGATAAACGTCTGCATGGGCCAGACCTTTTGTTGATAAATCGTATTGAAGAATCTTCACTGCTTTCCTCACTCCCATTATTAGTCTTACTCATCTTGATAAAATAAATTACGTATTATTCAATGGCCAAAATAAAATTGTCATTTAACGGTGCTAATCTTTATTATTCGGAAAAATTACTATAAATATAAAAAGTTATTATACCAATGCCTTTAACACTTAAATTAAAATTTTTCAAAAAGTGGAATTAATCGAAGTGTGCACTGAGCGGCTCATATGTCTCCCAATTCTTCTGTTTCTTTTATGTGATCGTTATCTTGGGATTCTTTCATGAATTGATTGTATTGTTTTCTCAGATTACTATCTCTAAGTAATCTTTTCTCCAGATCCATGAACCGTGCCATTGCTCAATTTCTTGATTCTCCTAATTGTTTGTCTTTAATAAATGACATTTCCCTTTGCATTTACGAACTTGTGGTTTTGACATGTGAAATATATGAATTCAGATTGGACGAATCCTCTTCTAGTCCTCTAGCGCCTGAAATTCTTTTGTTCTGTTAAAGGCATGCTTGTGCTACAGCATATTTTTTCAGCTCCCAAAAAATTTTCGCTTTAGTTTGTCGAAATCTTCATTTATTTCGTTAACGTTATTCTAGTGGTGTTTATCGTTTTCCCCAGCACGATCCATTATACTTGGTAATGTGCGGGCTGATCGGTAAAATTCTTCTGTCCGCACTTCTTCTTCTTCCATATCGTTTCTCATTGTCTCAATCAATGATCTCTTAATGATTTTCTTGATTAATTCTACTATTATTTTGTTTTTTAGCGCTTGACTTTTCTCGTATGCTCCTTTTGAGAAATATTCACTTTCTAATATCGATTGATTCTCTTGAAATATTTCGTGTTGTTTTTTTTTAGTTCCCTATGCTCTTGGATTTTTGTTTACCAAACCAAACTTGGTTGTTCGTCTTGACTAAACTCCAGCGTTTGAAATTCGCATATATAGCAAACTGACTTGCCCCTATTGCGTTTAGCTATTCGCGTGTGTAAACAAAGTAAGTAGTAACAATATATTTTTATTGTAAGTACTTTTTATTTTCAAATTGCATTAGCTCTTAAATAATATGTTATTTTGTGCTATTTGTTTGCGTTGTTTGACTCCTACGTCGGGTCTTTTGTGATTGTCCAAGGGTCCTGCGTTTTGTTGTTGTGCTGATTGTGTGGTTTTCCGCTATTGTGGTATCCAATTTACCACATGCTAGCCTTTGCTCGATTACTCTGTGGTTTTTTCTTAGTCACTAGATTCCCACGTTGCCTTATTTCAGCGATCGTTGCCAGGTTCCAGTGCCATCCTTTTACGTCGCCAGATTCCCACGCAGACCCACACTTAAAGTTTCAGAAATATTTATATTAAAAGGTTAAAATAAATATTATTATTTTAATTATTTCAATATTTCTACACCATCAAAGCTAATGTGCGCGCTGCTCACTCATTCAATTCAGTATCAACACGAATGTCTCATATATAATCGAGTTAATTCAAGCAAATGTATGACAAAGCACGCTTCGTTCACGGGAACAAAACGTCAATAACATTCGCGATCTTGCTCGCGAACACAAAAACAAATGCCATGGCTCTCTTTCTCTCTTTCAGTTGCTCACGCTAATATTGTGTATGTATGCGTACAAGTTAACAATAAGAGGGATGCTCCGGGCTGCTGCCCTGTACCAGGGCTGGGCAGCCTAGGTGGCTCTCTCTTCACTCCCTATCGGCGGCTACTGCGCTCCATAGGCAGTCCGTTCCGTTGTGCAACCCTGAGGGTTGTCGTGCTGCAAGCCCGTGGGATTCCCACGGTGTGCGAAATGCCGGTGATGATCCGTTGCTCGTTAGAGCCAGAGTCCACTTGTACGCGGGCGTCGGTGACGTTCCCGCGGCTCCTCCGGAGCTTGTTCCCGCGTTGCGCGAGACGCCTATGAGACGTCCCGCTGTGTGCCTAATGGCGGATTCCCACGGTGTACGAGACGCCGGTGGGGCGTCCCGCTGCTGAGGTTCCCGCGGTGCGCAAGACGCCGGATGAGGCGCCCTGCGGCAAAGGTCCCGCGGTGCACGAGACGCCGGATGAGACGTCCCGCTGTCCTCTCTCCAATTTCCTCCCACGACGCTCGGTGCGCTGTCCCTGCGTCGCTTCCTCGCTGACCGGGGTTCAGGCTCTCCTGCGGCGCGCAATACGTGCGCGGCTCGGCGCCGCTTCCGTTGTCGTGCAGGAGACGCACGAGGCGTTGGTGGTTCAGGCGCTCAGTCTAGAGCCTGGGAAACGGTGAGGAAAACGCTACCGTTGGCGCCTCCGCGCTGCCCGCTCCTCGACAACCACGTTGCGTCACGCTGCTGCGCCGTCGGGCCAAAGGCAAGTAGTACCGGCGAGCAGCGTAACTTGGCGGGTTCTCGTCCGCGCGCCACGCTCTCGGTGTCGCGCTCGATGTGATATTCCACTAGGCCTCGTTGCCTACGGTGGCCCAAGAAGGTGCAGGCGGGCAAATGCGCGTGCTGTGGCGTGCCGTTACGCTGCCTGCTGCGCCACGCAGCTGATGGCGGCAAACGCTCCGAACAACAGTTCTGGGCGCGAACGTCCTCGCCTGCGCTCCGCCGCTCAGGGTTGCGCGGTAGTCGTCGAGCACTGCCGCCAGTGATAGCGGAGTCAGCTGCGTCTCGAACTATCGCCGCGCGGGTACGAGCACGCGCCTCACAACCAATGGGCACGCTGCGACCGGCTTCCTGCAACGAGCGTGCCTCGCAGCACTCGCTGTCTCCGTTGATGGATCGCTGCCCGAGGTTATCTCCTTGATAAGCCTCGGCGTCCAGATGTTCCCTCGGTGGCGGTGGGCGAGTCTCCAAAACGCCGCTGTACCAAGTTTGGCCCTCCTGCCCTTGATTCTCGAGAATGCTGGCCTTACGGCCCAGCAGATAGACAAAACATGAAATATAGTTTCACACGGCTAAGTGCCGGTGTGTAGAGGTTTATTTCATATATTTTCTCTCTATCACACGAAACCCGACGCGGATGCTCGCAGATGAACAATCCGCACGTCTGTCTAGCTTGAGATCTGTTTTACAAGAGAGGCCGGAAACAGACAGAAGTTGGCTGCGTCAGCGATCAGCGTCGCTTCTAGCTAATTCAAAGGAGTTGCCCAACTTCTATCTGGTCAGAGCTGCCCACTCAAATTGGGTGGCCACCCCTGACAGCTGTTTAAATGGCAACGCTGTATAACTACTTAGGTGGTAATCTTACGTGTTAACTTCCCCCTTTTTTTTTTTTTTTTTTTTGTTTTTTTTTTATTTTTTTTTTTTTTTTTTTTTTTTTTTTTTTTTTTTTTTTTTTGTTTTTTTATTTTTATTTTTTACATATAAATTTATATATTTTTTTTTTTTTTTTAAAAAAAAAATTTTTTTTTTTTTTTGTGGTTTGTTTTGTCTGTGTTTTTTTTATATTTTTTATTTTTTGGGGGGGGGAAAAAAGATTTTTTATTTTTTTATATTTTTTTTTTTTTTCTTTCCTCCCCGATGCATGAAGGGTGCTTTTTTTTGTCTTTTTTTCTTTTTTTTTATTTTTGCTTTTTCTATAAGTGACAGTTTTGAACAATCTGCTCGAAGGACCATATGCGTGCAATTTTTTTTTTAAAAATAAAAAAATTTTTATTTTTTTTTAAAACTTATAAAATCTGCACTAGAACTAGGTCGCAATGTTAATTGCAGCGTTAGATCGAGTGTGTAAGCACGCTTGCCAATCCCTAAATAATAATACTTGCAAGTTGCTTTAAGATCTGAGTCGTTTATTAAATTAGTATGGGTTTTTATAAGATGTCTTATGTACTATGTTAGTGGCGTCCAACGCATTGTTTTAGTACAGTCGTCGCTTGTCTACTTATTATCCTATGTAATATTCGATGGAGTCAACTATTGTGTATTGTGTGTTTAGTTCCTTTCTTCTTATTGTCCCAATTGGTCTTATGTAATAAGATGGTGTCAACTCTGCCGATATAGTGTGGATGGCACTTTTCTCCTTTTCTTATTAAATGACATTATTCGTGTCAAGTGATCTTACACTGTGTATGCGTATCTACTATTTCTGAGCGCCAGAGCTGCGACTTTTATGGTATTTTTAGCCTGGTGTCAGCTCACTCCAAGGGCTGTTTAAAGACATTCATTTATGAACGAACTGTCGTATCAAAAGCTGGTGAAATGTATGAATATGTAAAATAGATGGAAAATTTATTGAAAGATACTTTTACACAAATGAACTCAATGTCGGAATTAAATGAAATTGGAATTAGTTTCGAGGAGAGATTGGCGTCAACAGTCATCAGTACACCACAACCTTTTCGAATTAAACGGTCACACCCGTATATAGTGTAATTAGAGGAAAGAATTGAGAAATCTGATGTGACAGACTTAAACCAGGTCTCAGTGAAACAGATAACATCGAAGTCAAAGAAATTACTGTTTAGAAATAAGCTAGATAACTTACTATTAAGATCTCTTACATTTTGGTAAAATAAGGAGAAAGGAAAAAAATAGTTTATTGTGACTATGTTTGAGGATATAATACGTAGAGCGGAGCAAACAACTTAGATCCATCTTTCTTTCGATTTACATTTCCATTGTACTCAGCCACAAAGACATTCTTGGGCCAAAGCGTTGTTAAAAAATATTAGCAAAAACATATTCCGAGCACGATATTTTGAAAGAGAAGATTTCTCTATGATAATTAAAATTAAGTTTATCCACAAATACTTCCGGAGCTTCTGTCTTATCGCCAAACAGTGAGGTGTTATGCCAAGCTATACGCCATGGTCTTGTCAGCACACCGCCATCGTCCATGATTGGCGACAATGCGAAAACTTACGTGTTAATGATTGGATACGCTTGGATACGCGGGGGTAAAAATCAAGGTCTCTTTGTTCGACCACGACTCTTGATGTCATATTTTGAGGATGCTAAAGCATTACTACAAGATCGAATGGCCTCATCACACCATCAAGTTGAACTCATGCGCATGCGCAGGTCACGGCACTTCCCAGATATTCCAGACACTCTTTACATGGAATCGTGTATGAACGCCATTGCAAATAACGGTTTTGTCACTTGCAGTGTTGGTAGTGACAACGTGGGAAAATCTTAGTGTACGGTTTTACCACCATTAGGTAGTCAAACAATTTTGGATAGCGTAGCGTGAGCATAAACTTTCTCAGTCGCCAATGTGTCATAGAGCATTGCTGCTGAAATATGAAATCGACCGACAAATTCGTCTTCGTCCTCATTTTTGTCAATCTCGTCAGTGACTTCGACAGCGTCTTCAGTGTGTATCAATCAAGTAACTTACTCGGTGTAGATACTCTTTTGGCAACCAACTCCGGCTCATCACTACAGTCAAGTTATGCACGATTATCGACATCAGTGCATCGTCGCAATGAATTACCAGCGTTGATAACAGAGGGCGATTTTCGATTTCCACATTGTAATTATTTGCTTCTAGTGGATTAGACTCTGACAATGGACATCTTTCTGATATGATGCCCGATGTAGCCATGGCTACTGCGTCTTTAGGTCAGCTTCATCTGTCCACAGCAGGATCTGGTTGTGTTAGTAACTCCAGTATTCGTCTTATTGGTAGCAAAAGTGATATGTCCGAAAGTTTGCAATTAGATTTAGGAGATAGCCCAAGTTCAAACATAATCAGTAGTGCTGCTGGTGTAAAAGTTTACGCAATTTAAGTTGTCTTTAACAGAATGTCAACTTGGAACTTATAAAGTATTTACATATCTAAGAGTAAACCTACTGCTAACGGCTGCTCTGCCAGCGACGCGGATGCTGTCGCGCGTGCATGTGTTACCGGTTGAATCCTGAGCTGACCATTGCACTGTAGAATTCAATTACATTAAACTAAATAAATTATTAGCTAAATAAGTGAGTAGTAAATATTTTAAGTGGGAAATGGATGATAGAATCTATTATATTATAGTCAGAACACAAAATTGTAAAAAGTTAAAATTCATTTCACCCAAAAAAAAATAAAATTTATGAGCTAGACACACCAACTTGGTATTGAGGTCTCTCTATATTGCAAGCAGATCAAGTTTGATTTAGTGGATCATGTCCGTTACAGCGCGTCAAAATCGCAATACATTTCCACAGTATCAATAAGTGTATACCGAATTTAATTTTTATTTTTATTGAAACAATATAAAAAGCCGGAAAATCCAGATGATTTATCTCAATTTGTAATGACTAATTTTCTGGTACCTAACAGTCAGTGCTTCAACAATTGCTTACAATTTTGTGAGCTCGAATTCTCTAGAGATCCCAAACAGTTCTTAAAATTTGTAAACTCTAAACGCAATGTTGTAAAATTCCAATCATCTCTCATCTATATTAACGTTCTAGCTGATTCTGATCGAGCAAGCTGACATTTTTCAATCTACATAGTCTATGAGTAGTGTCCATGCTAGTCGCTCTTTTCCTAACACGCTGACCAGTATAGATAGCTCGCAATCATAGATAACTCGCTTCTTTATGAGCTTAATTAATTAAGGCAGTACATGTGCCAGGTCCCGATGGTGTGTCTGGTTCTGAAATAAAGTACTGTACGAAATATTTGTGTAGACCGCAACATAAGTTATGTATTTTGTCAATTGATTCATCATATTTTTTAATTCTATTGAACGACTTATATTGTCCTCTTTACAAAAAGAGTATTAAGTAGAATGTTCTGAATTATAGGAAAATAGAAAAGAATCTTATCTTCAACAATTACAACCATTATCCAATAATTTGAGTTTCCTTCTCTTAAAGCGTTAAAGAACACTGACGTTATTTATAAGGATTTTAGTAAGGCTTTAGGCTTAAACACTCACTACTAATTCGTAAGCTTGATCTTCGTGACTTTCCAAATAATCTATTTCAATGGATATCCAATTATTCAAGTAACAGAACACAAAAGTTAGTTTCAAAACATTGTTGGACAAAATAACTTTCAACATACCTCTTAAATTAACTCGTAACTTGAATCCTCTATATCCTTAGCAGTGCACCACTAATGGCTTTGCATCGATTTGCTTAAACCATTTCGTATTATGAGTGCTGATTTTACCAATCTGTACCGAACGATTAGTTTTCGGTGTTCTTTTCTTATTATTAAGGCATCTACGTTATTATTTATTACTAGTCTAACTGATTAGCTTATCTTAAATATTATCTGAGATTTACCCAATCCATGCAAAAAGTGTTGGACCACTAACTTAATTTTTTCATTTTAAATGCCCTCACAACACGCAATTATTTAATTAATTTTTAAAACATTCTTTTTTTATTCAAATATACAATTATGAATTGGCTGTTAGAGCCTGATAATAAATAAATAAATAAATTCCATCAATCCGAGGACTCGCTTATCTCTGCTGCGAACCTGGGTTTTGACCAGGTTGCGTGTTAGGCATGAGTTGGTTGGTTTGGATAGGCCACCTACGGGAGGGCAACTGGCGCAAATCTATTGGAGTACGAGATGTGAACTCTGTTCGTCACGTTCTGTAATTCCAAGCAAATGGCATATGCTTTTGGCAAGTTCCTTACTTTACGGATTCCAAACAACTTTAAAATGTATAAGCCTCTAAAAACGACGTGTAATGTGCTGCTAGTGCATAGTTACCTTGGAACTGTGTTCTCCGTTCTTAAGGTGGTATAGTTTAAGAAAGAAGTAGCTATTGAGTGCCCTATAGAAACCATGCTTTATTTGACCCATTTGACTCTCAAGAATTCGCAAATCGTCGGCATCGTTGTACGAAACAAGCGCTGTTTCAGTGTTGTCCCTTATTTTTTGCGTGTCTGTGCTTGATAGTTTTGTAGATGAGCCTCAGCTCTACCTATCCAAGACACAAAATTATCTAGGTTACCTTCAAAAGCCTTTATTGCACAATCCTGAAGAAAGGATTTTTCTTAAGGAAAAGCATATACTCGTTGCGTTTCCTATTTCACGTCTTCCATAAATTTAGCCATTTGGCCAAGTAGTGCGGGCAAAATTACATAAAATTTTCTGTAATTTTCTCAACGTCTAGTTTAAGTTTAGTTGTAGGAAAAATAGAAAAGAATCTTATCTTCAACAATTACAACCATTATCCAATAATTTGAGTTTCCTTCTCTTAAAGCGTTAAAGAACACTGACGTTATTTATAAGGATTTTAGTAAGGCTTTAGGCTTAAACACTCACTACTAATTCGTAAGCTTGATCTTCGTGACTTTCCAAATAATCTATTTCAATGGATATCCAATTATTCAAGTAACAGAACACAAAAAGTTAGTTTCAAAACATTGTTGGACAAAATAACTTTCAACATACCTCTTAAATTAACTCGTAACTTGAATCCTCTATATCCTTAGCAGTGCACCACTAATGGCTTTGCATCGATTTGCTTAAACCATTTCGTATTATGAGTGCTGATTTTACCAATCTGTACCGAACGATTAGTTTTCGGTGTTCTTTTCTTATTATTAAGGCATCTACGTTATTATTTATTACTAGTCTAACTGATTAGCTTATCTTAAATATTATCTGAGATTTACCCAATCCATGCAAAAAGTGTTGGACCACTAACTTAATTTTTTTCATTTTAAATGCCCTCACAACACGCAATTATTTAATTAATTTTTAAAACATTCTTTTTTTTATTCAAATATACAATTATGAATTGGCTGTTAGAGCCTGATAATAAATAAATAAATAAATTCCATCAATCCGAGGACTCGCTTATCTCTGCTGCGAACCTGGGTTTTGACCAGGTTGCGTGTTAGGCATGAGTTGGTTGGTTTGGATAGGCCACCTACGGGAGGGCAACTGGCGCAAATCTATTGGAGTACGAGATGTGAACTCTGTTCGTCACGTTCTGTAATTCCAAGCAAATGGCATATGCTTTTGGCAAGTTCCTTACTTTACGGATTCCAAACAACTTTAAAATGTATAAGCCTCTAAAAACGACGTGTAATGTGCTGCTAGTGCATAGTTACCTTGGAACTGTGTTCTCCGTTCTTAAGGTGGTATAGTTTAAGAAAGAAGTAGCTATTGAGTGCCCTATAGAAACCATGCTTTATTTGACCCATTTGACTCTCAAGAATTCGCAAATCGTCGGCATCGTTGTACGAAACAAGCGCTGTTTCAGTGTTGTCCCTTATTTTTTGCGTGTCTGTGCTTGATAGTTTTGTAGATGAGCCTCAGCTCTACCTATCCAAGACACAAAATTATCTAGGTTACCTTCAAAAGCCTTTATTGCACAATCCTGAAGAAAGGATTTTTCTTAAGGAAAAGCATATACTCGTTGCGTTTCCTATTTCACGTCTTCCATAAATTTAGCCATTTGGCCAAGTAGTGCGGGCAAAATTACATAAAATTTTCTGTAATTTTCTCAACGTCTAGTTTAACTGTTTTTTTCCGTGGTGATAGAGATGTGATTAACGATAAACAGTTATTATAAACGTGTTCTAAGATTATGGTAGCGTTCTTGACTTAAGAGTCAACAAAAAAATATTTTATATGTTTTCCTTTTTTCGGAAACGTTTTATTGATAAGTTATTTTGTGTGCGTGCGTGTTTTTTGACATTTGTAGTTTGTGATTTAATTTTTCTTAATTACTTTTTTGTAATTCTTTTTTATGTGCGTGAGTAAATTTTTAAAAACTTTTTTTTTCTTCGGCTCATACTTTTTTATTTGGAATCTGTTATCCTTCCCATTTTAACTCGATATCAGGCGAGGTTTATTTTGGCGTTTCGCCTACTTCGGTACGACTGACACACAACTTGCTAGTCTCCTTTTGTGTTGGTAACACTGATCGCAACTAGCAGTCTGCCACTGATCTCTATTAATTTCAACTGTCTTACTCGTGGTTTTGTTTGAATACACTTGTTACTTGTATATTTTTTCACATATTTTTTTTTTACATTTTTTCTTTTTAATTTTTATAATTTGTCGTCCATATCTTAATTTTTAATGAGTCCCTGCTCGGGCGCGATTTAAGTCATACTTAATTCCGTGGTTACGCACAACCCTAATATTAAACATTTTAAACATTAAACTTAAACATTTGTTTTTCTATCGTACGAAGATATTCGGAAATATTGCTGATGAAATTAGATCTCAATGCTATTGTCGTAAGCGTCCCAATAGCTTTAAAATAATAATTCTAAAAATTTTTGCATTCCTTATAATTTTTTAGATACACTGCTCACAGCGGCGATGAGGGTAGAAGGGAAATATGTACACCGTTAACTTGTTATGTAAAGTTGTATATAGCACCATATGTAGTGTACATACCCACTTATATTAAAAACCATGTTTCCTTATCATCTTTCCTTATCATCAGAATAACAGTCAGTGAATATCAGTGTTTCAAAAACTGCAGTCGAATTAACAGAAGCCGCAATATTTTTGCTTTTCGCTGCTTCCACTGCGTCGCACATCGAAAGCAACAAAAAATCAAAAGTCGGCAGCAGTTTTGCTTTCTGTCGTTTTCGTCCGTAACCGTAAGTCGACGCTGTAGGTATCGTCACCTTTTCGAAATCGTCGACAGTCGAAGTCACAAAAAGTCGATGTATTCGACTTTCGGTTGCTTTTGATATCTGCGCTAGTGGCTGCCTTCTCTTGATTTATGTTGCTGTTTGGTTTTCGTCTATGCTTTGACTGCAATTTCTGATTTTTTTTTCACAAGCAAAAGCAGAAGCCAAATCGTATGAAATGAAACTAACCGCATGCTATTAAGCAATGACGAATACAATATTTCAGGTGCACATACGATCCGCTGGCACAGAGTTAATTATGTCGACACAGCACAAATCCAATATGTTGCTTAGCACCTTCAACGTTCGCCACCTCAAGAGAGCGATTCCTAAAATTTCTTTTTACTTTAGAATGATCACCCTTTCCTATAATTAATTAAGTATATCTTTTAGGATGTGTTAAGTGATTTTGCAAATTATTCGACTGAATAGACAACATAAATATATACTAAACTGTGAAACAAAGAAAAATAAAAAAACAAACCACAATGACACCAGCTGTAATGGAACTATCCCAGATGCTCTTCGTTAAATACGACAAATCCAAACATTTGATGGAAATTCCGAAAAACTCACAGCCTTTGTTAAAAGAGTCGATTTCGTGCCACATCTACATATACCTCACCCAGGACATAAGACAACAAAGCGTTCTATATGGAGCCTTTGAGATGCAGACCACTGGAGCAGCGCAACGTGTTTCCCAATTGACAGCAACCACAACCTGGAGGCAATTAAGGGAAGCTCTCATCGACGAGATAAAGACGCAGCCGCCTTTTGAAGAATAACTATGGAAGAATACAATATAATCTATAGTGGCAGTATTCATAAGTTTGATAAAATTTAAAGCATTATTATATTATATATATATATTTTCTGAAAAACACTATGAAAGTTATAATTTCTATAAACTTCCCGGCAGAATATTCGTGACTCTTGCAAGACATGATATAATAACAGTAACAAAATTAAAACAAATAGTGCAAATAGAAGAACTTTATACATATACTTTGATTGACCGTATGAAACACAATAATCACAAAAATATTTTAAATACGTCAGGCAGTAATCACTTTCGCAGAAATATACCAGTGAAAAATCAAGCAAGTCTAAGCTATCAAAATGAAAATTCCCAAAAATAAAACAAAATTAATTAACAATATTTAAAAATACCTTAATCAAGGTAGAAATAATAATTCAATAATTTAAATTTAAATGGAAACTATCTCAATACTTCAAATCAACTTGTCATTCTAATACTAAAACTCTAGTGGTCAGTCCAAAATAGATACTGTTCATCACGCAGCCTCGGGTCCCGAATAAAAAAAAACCTCTTCATTCGATTTGTTATAAATATTCATCACCACAAATGTCAAATCAATACAGAATATTCTATAAATTTAACAGAACAGTTTTCAAGGCTTTCGAATAAAATATGTAAATTATAATTTTAAACAATAAATGAAAATATTAATTTAAACCAAAGAAATTCTTTAACGCCATGAATACTTTGTGCATCACATCAAAAGTTTTGAATACATGAATTTTTAGATAGTTACAATGGATATGGAAGCTTGTCAGGCAACAATCAATTAATTTAAAGCGGTTATCGGGATATTTTAATTTCGCAATCAAAAAATGAACTTTAAGAAAGTATAATGAGTTACCAGATTGCCTTAGGTCGAGACGGTAGGAGGTAACGATTTGTATTTATATAGATGATTCCCTTTATGCGGATAATTAAAACGATAACGACTGTTTTCAGTATGTGGTACAAATCAGAATGATGAAAGCTTTATTAAAAATAGTTATGGCTACTTCTATGGTAATACACTAGAGCTTTTTATCCCGTTTGTTGATGCTCACAAAGTAGAGACGAAAGCTCTATTAGATATTTGTGGATATCGCAATTGTTGTTCGTCGGTGCTTGTGATCCCGTTCGTTAATATGCACAGAGTAGAGATGAGTTCGGGATGAGAGATGAGGTTGTCGCTGTTATGGTAACTCCTCCCCCCGCTAGCACGAAGTGAGGCCCGTAACGAATGTATGGGTTGAGCGAGGATCACTGTCCTTTCGTTTGGAACATCTTCTGTAGATATAAGCCTTAGCACACCGGCGACGATAATCTGAACATAGTTTGATTTTTTGTTTTTTTTTTTTTTTTTAATGCTGCAGATTGTGCTTGCTTGTCCAGGTATAGGGTACTTGCGGCATGATCAAGTTTAAATATTTGAATTTTAAAATACTTGAAATGTTAATGTCTTGTCTCTGTAAGACTTAATTCCAGTTGACATTTATGGTAGCTTATTTTGGTATGTATATTTGCTTGACTTAATTTTGTCTGTCTTCGAAAAAGGCTTGAATTATAGATTTTTAAATTAGTTAATTTTTGTTTGTTCAGTTGACGATTATTGTTGATAAACTAATAAGTAATTGCATAGGTAGTTTGTTAAGAGATAATGAAATAATCTGAATATTAATTATAATTTTAATAAGTACAATGTCTTTTTGCTTGAATTTTAATAATTTAAAGAGAATTTCATTATTTCTGAATTTTTTTTCTTACTTCTAACAATTGATAGTAAATTATCGGTATTTAATATAGTAATGTTTTGGAATCTTCAATGTTTCTAGAATTTTTTTTTTTTGCTTTTAGATAAATCTGAATCTTAAACTTATTAATTTCTTCATTTTTTTTTTTTTTTCATAATACATATTTTTGTTTTTAACGTAAACTTATCCAAATTTATGTATACTAATATTATTTATATTAACAAGTTTATTTAAACGAAATTTATTATATAACATATATATTTTTGTGTTAATGACACTTTTCTTTGTTTTTAATAATTCAATTTTATTTGTTTTTGTAGATGTCAGATTAAAGTCTTAGTTCGTTTAAGTCGTGTTCGATGTTGATGTGGAATCCGGGTCTGTAATGTTGGTACCCTTATTGACTATTCTATTAATTTCCCTTCTTAGTTTGTGAAGTTTTTGCTTCTTCTTAGTTAGCAACGTTGGGCCTGCGTCAGCGTGAACTATTTGTTGAGTGAATCTTGCCGTTATTTATTACTTTTAATTTATTACTTCTATTTTCTTTTCTGTGTATAATTAATGTTTCTGATAAAATTTCCTCGTGATTGCATTCGAGCTTTTCTTTATCTATAATGATTCTATAGATTTCGGTCAGAGTGGAATGCAACCGTTCAACTGGAGCATTGCTGGAAGATTGCTGAAACGAAGTAGTGTGTAAATCTATATTATATTGTGAACAAAAACTTTTAAAAAGGTTAGATTGAAATTCGGCACCTTGGCCGCAAATTAGTTTTTTTGGTATGCCAAAATTTTGAATAAATTGCAAAATAGCCCTTGTGGTATTTATACTATCCCTGGTTGGGATCGTATAAGCTGCCGCAAATTTCGAGAACTTATCTATTATGGTAACCACATATCGGCCGTTAATAGTATACAAGTCCGTGTGGTCCGGGGTTTCTGTTTTTTGAAAGGCTTGCTTAGGTGGGTTTCTATCATATTTCAAAGTTTTGCATACACTACAGTTTTGAATTATCTGTTTTACTTTTTGAATCATGTTTGGGAAATAGAACTCTCTTTTGAGTTTTAGTGCCACTTCGTCCGCCCCTCTATGATTTGAATTTTCATGTTGCGTACGAATTTTATCTTTTTGGTTATCGATGCCTATCAGGTATGTTAAAAAAATTTTGCATTTAACAAGTTTATAAATATTATTGTGAGCAAAATATTGTGAGTACGCCTTCTGAATTAAATTAAATATTCTCTCTGTTGTATATACCGCGCAAATTTTGTTGGGTTTTAAAAGAATTTTTAATGTTTTGGCTATGCTTTCTAAGTTGAACTCGGGGTTTATGATTGTTCGTCGTATTTTATTTTTAAAAGGAACTATTGTAAAGGACTCGGAGTTCGGCCCTTCTTCAAGGATCAATTGAAGTCTGAAATCATTAAGTGGTTTCTCTGAGATATGAATATTGTCGTTTGGTTGATTTGAATGAAAGGTAAAACCCGCTGTGGCTGTGTTTCAATGTCATTACAGTTAATTTCTACATTTATTCTACGACATTTTATGAACCCTTTTTATAGACATTTCAATCTCGTTTTCTAGTAGTTTATGTCTCCAGCGGACAAGTTTACCGATTCCTTAAAATTCATTAACCAAATTAGGGGTCGATGGTCTGTAACAATTTTAAATTTTTTACCAAATAGATATGGCCTAAAATATTTAATTGCCAAAATAATCGCCAGCATTTCTTTCTCGACTGTACTAAAATTCTGCTCGGTATCGTTCAAAGTTCTGCTGGCGAAGGATACAGGTTTGTCGCTTCCTAAACTGCCTTGAGACAGTACCGCTCCCAATGCCACATTGCTAGCGTCTGTAGTCAGAATAAATTGTTTAGAAAAGTCTGGATATTGTAGGATAGGATCATTACAGAGAAGAGTTTTGCATATTTGAAATGTATCAATGAAATTTTGGTCAATTTTAACCGTCGTCTTTCCTTTCAATTGTGCTGTTAAGGGTTTGGTTATCCTTGCGAAATCACGAATAAACTTGCTGTAGTATCCTAGCATTCCTAAAAATGATTTAATTTCCTTCCTTGTTTTGGGAAGTGTAAAATTTTTTATTGCTGTTAATTTGTTTGGGTTTGGCTTAATGCCATCAGCTGATATAACATGTCCAAGGTATTCGATTTCTTTTTTTAAAAATTTTTTTAACTTGCAGCTTAAGGTTTGTAGACTTTAGTTTGGAAAAAACCTTATGTAGGTCTTGCATATGCTCTTGCAGCGAGGATGAGAAAATTATAATATCGTCTAAATATATTAAACAACATTTGCCAATTAATTCCTTAAACACATTATCCATCACTCGCTGAAATGTTGCTGGAGCGTTAGTTAACCCGAAGGTCATTCTGGCAAATTCGTAATGGCCACCTTCCGCGGAAAAAGCTGTTTTTGCCATGTCTTCGGCAACCATTTCGATTTGATGATAGCCACTAGCCAGATCTCAAGCGGAGAAATAAGTGGCCTTTCCTAGTTTATCAAGAACATCAGTAATAACTGGCATAGGATATTTATCTTTAACTGTTTTTTTCATTTAGTTTCCTGAAATCCACCACTAATCTACACTATTTTTTTAAACTTTTACCCTACTTTTTAGGGACCAACCAAACCGGTGCGCTCCATGGGGAATAACTATCTCTAATAATGTTCATGTCCAATAACTTTCTTATTTGGTTTTGAACTTCTATTCTTTCGAAATGTCCATACCTGAATGGCTTGGTGTATATGGGGGTGTCATCCGTAGTTGGGATGCTATGTTTTATTGTATTGGCAAAAGTTAATTTGGTGTCTTCATCATAAAATATGTCTTTAAATTTTGAACAAAGTTTCTTTAATTCTATATACTCTTCCGTATTAAGGTGTTCTAGATGTAATTGTTTAAAAGAATTAGTGTCCGGTTTGTCTTGTAATTTTACATAATCTGAAAAAATAAATTCTATTACATTGTCTTGATCCCATTCTTCAACTACTATTGGCGTGCTCAAGTCAATATGTTTAAAGGAATCGGAACGATTTACTACTTCGATGTAGCTGATGTAATCTGTTGCCTGGTACAATCCTTCAGACGAAAACAGATCCGAAGCAATTTTTTTTTCTTCTGTAAGAAATGTGCCATTTCGCAAATTCACTGTCATTGGAATGATCTTTACACTCCCGGGTTCTAAAACATATAATTGAGGATTCGATTTGTTTTGAAAGCCAATGGGTAAATGAGTTAATGTCGTTCTTAATTGTGATTTTACCAAATCAATTTCTGCTCTTATTTGCTGGAGTATATCCATACCAATCACTCCGTCAAAGGTATTGTGAAATTTGAACAATAAAAAGGAAAAATCTCCAGACGTGTTAAATTCTTTAAATGCAGGGTATCTGACTTCATCAAGTATTTGATGTAAATTGAAAGCTGTTGTCAAAGTAAGTAGTTGAGCAAGTTTTCTAGTTTTAGATGGGGTAGCGGATTCTGGATTCATAAGTGATCTGGAAGCGCCTGTGTCGATAAGAACAACTAATGGTCGTCCTGCAAGTGATTTTATAACGATGTATGGAAGATCTGTCATTTTAGTTATTGTTTTTCTCTGTCTGAGGCTTTTTGACGAAAATTTTCAGGTGCTGAAGGTGTTTCAATATTGAAAAGGTTTCCCTGAAGCCTATTTTGTTTGTTTGGTTTGGATTTTGCATAATGGCCAATCTCTGATTAGAGTTAAAATTATTTCGTTTGAAACGTGAATTGCCGTATCGATTGTTATTTCCGCCATAATTATTACGGTGAAACTGATTCTTATTATTTCTAGAATTATAAGAGTAATACTGTTGTTGGTTGTCTGATTTATTCTCTATAGGTTTTCACTGGTCATTACGCTTATATGTGGAGGGCGTGCCACTACCTGTATATTCAAATTTCCTTTTTCGGGACTGTTCCTGATAATAAATGTTTCTTTCCTTGATAGCAGATTCATAGGCATCTATAAGAGAAGTAGGTTTAGCTGGCCTAATGAAAGAACCCAAAGTCCTTTTATACCTGAAACGAATGTATTTAAACACATTTGGTTGAATTACTCTTTCTTTGCACTAGCTACTGTACTCGGTAATTCTTGGTTTTCAACCTGATTAAACAGGCTTGTCTTAATTTCTGTTAAAAAAAAAAAAAAAAATAAAAAATATTAAAAAAAAAAAAAAAAAAATTAAATAAAAATAAAGAGTTTTGGTGTTTTTTGTAAAATTTTTTTTTTTTTTTTTTTTTTTTTTTTTTGTATTAAAAGGGAAGTAGGGGAAAAAAAAATTTTTTTTTTTTTCCCCCCCTTTTTTTTTTTTTATAATTTTTTTTTTATTTTTTTTTTTTTTTTTTTTTTTTTTTTTTCTTTTTTTTTTTTTTTTTTTTTTTTTTTTTTTTTTTTTTTTTTTTTTTTGTTTTTTTTGGGTTTCCCTTTTTTAATTGGGGGAAACCTTTTTTTTCCGGGTTATAGAAGGGGTTTTAATTCCTTTTTTTTGGGGTTTTCGTTTTGGGAAAAAAAAAAAAAAAAAAAAACTTGGGGAATGCAAAAGGGAACCCAAAAACGAATGCCATGGCTCTCTTTGAAGTCGAGTCTAACTGTTGTTCTCTGGCTCTCTTTCAGTTGCTCACGCTAAAATTGTGTATGTATGCGTACACACGCATTGAACGTTTTCAATGCTTGCTTAGCGAGCGCGCAATTAATGCAATTTAATTAAATGTTTTTTATTTTTTAAATAGGTTGCAGAATAAAAAATAAAAATACCCATACGAATCTGGAAATTTTTTTTCTGATTTTTTATAAAAAACTTCAAGTCTCTCGGACTAAGATTTTATATATATAGATAATAATAACATTTATCTGTATATTTCTAAAACATATACATATACGTTCTGATTCATTGCAGTTCTCTGATACATACATACATATATTAATAAGTGCAATTCTGTTTGCTTTTGCTTCTGTGGGTGCAGCTACATATATTACTTAAGTTTAGCTTAAATTAATTTTGATTAGACCCTATAGATAGTGCAGAACCATTGTTTTCAATTCAATTTCGTCAAGAAAGGAATTATATTAAAGACCTGGTTTTATTTTATCAAACACTAAAACAGCCTCTTTCCCAAATCACTCATTTTATCAAAAATTTGTTTTTAATTTTCAAATAAAATGAAATAGTAAAGTTGTGACCAACATCGACTCTGCACTATCTATAATTAATTTTTGATTAGAATTATAGATGTGACCAACATCGACTCTGCACTATCTATAATTAACTATTGATTAGAATTAGAGATGGGACCACCATCGACTCTGCACTATCTATAATTAATTATTGATTAGAATTATAGATGTGACCAATAGATAGTGCAGGTTATTTGCTTAGTGATATCAGTCAGTCAGTCAGTGAGTGAGGACAAAGCATTTTATATAGTATATAGATTTTCATATAAACAGAACACAAATAATGTATAAGGAAATGACCAACGCGACCACTAAAGATCGAATTAAAGAGTTTTTAACATTCTAAACCGATTTTATCAAAATAATAATAATAAAAAGTAATCAAATCCAATAATAATATTTTAATAGACATCCGAAATTATGCAAAAATATAATAATTCAATGTTAAAGCTCATAAAGTTTTATTGTACCCAGGATTACTGAAACCTACCATTTTATTTAAAGTAAAGTGTTATTACCCAGATTACCAAAAATGAATATAAAGTATTATTAACGAATGCCAAACTTCTAGCACTACTAAAACAGAAAACAGAGACACAAAGATAGCCTTTGAAATTTCTCCAGAAATTTTTAATTCTAGTGATTTATAGATGTTGGGTTAAGAGCCAAAAGTGCATTATTTAAAATATTCGATGAAATTGGTAAACCAAAAGAAACCAAATTAAGCATTCCTGTGCTCAGCTTTACTCTTACGTACGCAAGAATCCCAGAAAATAACACACTACAAATCGAACTTTAAGCAGAAAAAGATAATTAGCAAAATTAAATATGACAACTCCAGCTCTTAAAAACAATACTGGTCCTAAAACTATTTTTGATAACATATTCCAATATGTAAACAAGCCTATGCACATTGGTCCAAATATCCAATTTTCTGTGCAAAAGTCATAAAATGAAAGTGTCCTTTTAAGTATTTTATTGTTGTTTTTGAATTGGAAATACTTGCAAAAAAAGCAAAGGAACTTTTTTTCATGCTAAATATAAAGTACCGTTGCACAGCTGTGCGTCAAAGTCAACGAATGGAATTTGTTATACAAACGTGCTTGCAAGTTCAGTAGTGTTTGGTGAACTTCAAGCTCGTGTTTCTCGAATTGTGTTAACAATAGTTGAATTGTGTAAAATGGACATTAAAGGTACAAGTCAGTAGAAATAAAATTAATTAATTGGATGTTTTTATATGTCGCTATACTTTTAAATAACTAATTACTCAACATAATCTTGAAACGGTACAATTTGTCTCTAACTTTGACTTTTTGTAAGCTCTAAAAATGTTTGACCCCATTTGACCTCATTCAAATTTTAAAAGTAGATTAACTTATAGATAATGTGTCGTTTGCAATTTATTTTAAGCTGCGATATTGTGCGATTTACTTGAAAAACATCTTTTCTTCAGGTTACCTTGGTATTAAGAAAGTAGATTTGTTTGAAATATGGCGAAAAGAATGGACAAAAAAAGGAAAATTTGATGCAGTTTGGAAACACGTTGTTGGCAAAATTAAAGATCGAACAATGTTGGATGATATGGAAAAACAAAATAAGCAAACATTATGCTTTTTTTCCTTAAAATTAGCTCTAAAGTCGAACAAATGTCACAGAAGACTATATATATTTTCAAGAAAGAAAATCATGCGTGGCTAAATTCAGAATTAAAAATTGTCACAAATGGAACTTAAAAAAAAAAAAGCAACTCCAATTGTTGTTCAAAACAAATAATAAAAATTATGGCGCTCCCAATAGAATATTTAGCAGAATACGCTACTGAAACGCGACATAAAATATACAAATCCGATAGATTGCATCACGCCCGCAGAAACAACCGCTCAATAACATGTTAGACGTGTTTAATAGAGCTGTGGATACATCAGACCCATTAATTTCTACAACATTTTTAAAGAGACGATTTCAAAAACAGAAGCGTTCCACACTTCCACCTAAAGTTGTTGATCTGTTACTACTAATTATCATTACCAAACTGTAAATTTGACAAAAATCGAAGATACAATTATTTTATAAAACAAGCGAAAGAATTCGAAACACTATCACAAATTCAGTGAAGGTGTAGCCAGAAGCATGGTACAGCATTTGCTAGTTAGCTCATTAGGAAATTGTATTACCGTTTAGAAACTTCTGACCAAACATTTTAAAAAGAAAGGAAAGATTTTTTCCGATTTGTTCAATCGGGTAATTAAATTTCCAAGTCTGAATATCGATTCAGAGAAATAAGAAAAAATATATCGATAGCATTACTGAGGATATGCCTATAATCAACACATGCGTAACAAAAAACGAAACCTTACTAGCTACCGCAGTCAGTACCGGTCAAATTCAAAAGTGGAAATTATAAATCTCTCTGATCATTGATTGATATATCGATAGATAGATCGCAATGCAAAATATATTCTGAAGTAGCAGCCCAGATACTAAAAGTAGCTAAAACTAAGACGTTTACAGAAACTAGTGGAGTTTTAGCAATCGACACAAGAACTTCTACGTACAAAGCCAAGTTATGTTCAATATAAATGCAATTGCTAAAATTAAAAAGGCTTTTCCTGTAAATGATATAAAGATAATTATTTGATATATTATATTTGATATAATTAATCAAAGTGGAACAATTACATATTAGCTGACCCCAAATTTAACAGTGTCAGTATTTATTTATTTATTTGTCTGGCTATGAGCGGCCGATATTTAAAATTTACATTTACATTAAAAATAAAAATTTATTAATATTAAGTAAAATTATTTTCATAAAATAAATATTATTAAAAATATAAAATACTAGTGGGCCCGCTTTTGCGTCCATGCTTTGCTCGAACGCAGATCCCCACTTAAAGTATCAGAAATATTATTATTTAAATTATTTCGTCATTTGCAGACCACTAAACAGGTGGCGTCATCTATTGTTAGTGGCGCCATCTAACAATAAGCCCGTAATGCTTTACGGATTGACAAATAGTATATAGATTTTGCGAATATGCAATTTTAATTCTATTTATTAAATATTTTTTATTTTCAAAAATAAAATGCAGGTGAAAATTTAAAAAAGAGCTTCTGATTTTATCTTATATTAGTGAGCAAATAACCCACAGACAGTTCATTTCATATAACTAAAGTGTCCAAGAAAATGATTACTATGAACTACCCTTTACGCTTTAAACGTTATTGCCTTCAATATATTTGAAGGTAAAACACCGTAAATTTAACAAATTCATAAAGAAAGCCTATATAATAAGTGTAATGGGCTGTTTTATAAATAAAAACAATTTTTTAATGTATAAATTTCTTTATAAAACATTTTAAAGGTACAGGGTATTATAGACTACATACAAAACTTAAGGGGCAGCAACGAATAAGTGAAGCATTGTCGTCAATTCTCACAGCAACCGATTCACATGTAGACATGTATGACAAAGAACGCAATAAAAACAACTTCTTCGTTCACAGGAACAAAACAACAACAACATTGGCGATCTTGGCGATCGCACTTACGCACATGCAAAAACGAACACAAAAACAATTGCCATGGTTCTCTTTGCAGTCGAGTCTAACTGTTGTTCTCTGACTGTCTTTCAGTTGCTCACGTTAAATTTGTGTATGTATGCGTACACACGCATTGAACGTTTTCAATGCTTGCTTAGCGAGCGTGCATTTAATGCAAATTAATTAAATGATTTTATTTTTTAAAATAGGTTGCAGGCGAATTTAAAAATAAAAATACCCATACGAATCTGGAAAAAATTATTTTGATTTTTAAAAAAAACTTCAAGTCTCTAGGACTTATGGTTTGGCCATGGCTGTGATATATCAGTCAGTCAGTCATTCAGTCAGTTAGTGAGGACAAAGCATTTTATATATATAGATTATATTATATTCTGGGGGTATATAAAAAATGAAAAAAGATAAACCGATTGATCCAACATTTGTTGCAAGGATTGGGGAAAATCCAGAAAAACCCAATCAGACCAACGTGAAATTAGAGAAATATTAATTAGTTAGATTAGTAAGATATAATAATATAGAGGCATTAATAGTTAGTGAAGCACACTCCAAATTAATTGTCCGGTATAGATTGTTATAATCAGCACACATAATACGAAAAGGTTCATGCAAAGCCCAGTTAGTGGTGCAATGCTGAAGATATAAGGGGTTAAAGTTACGAGTTAGTCTAAAAGGTATGTTATAAGTAATTTCGTTCAATAAACTAACTGAGTCAACTTGACCCCGTAGTAATTTTTGAACAAACGTTACTCCAAGCATAATTCTACGATTAGTAAGAGATGGGAGATTAATTAAGCAGAGTCTACTAGAGTAAGAGGGAAAAGGAATTTCTGCGTTCCAGTTCAAGCCACGAAGAGCAAATATTAAAAATTGTTTTTGAACTGATTCTATTCTGGCACGATGTGATTCGTATTGAGGGGACCAAATGCGTGACCCATACTCAAGAATCGGACGAACAAGAGATGTATATAAGAGTCTAGTTATATAAGGATCATCAAATTCCTTGGACCAACGCTTAATAAACCCAAGAACTCCCATAGCTTTATTGACCGAAACATCAATATGTTTATTAAACTTCAGCTTATGATCCAGGATTATACCTAAATCATTTACTGAACTTTCGGTATCATTAACGCATTCCAAGACAATGCCATTAAGTGAATATTGACAGATATGGCGAAAAGATCTATAGAAACTCATTACTTAACATTTAGCACTGTTATGATTAAGTAAACTGGTTTGACACCAAAGAAACATGACATTTAAATCCGCTTGCAATAACCTATCAGAGTGAGGGTCACTATAAGTTAAACAAAGCTTGACGTCATCCGCACACATGACTAGTGAGAGTGTGATAGAACCGATGGAAGATTGTTAATAAATAACGTAATAAGAAGTGAACCAAGATGACTGCCTTGCGGTACTCCAGACGTAGCTTTGATGGACTTTGAGAATGAAGTTTTGAAACTAACTCTTTGCTTTCTGTTACTCAAATAAGTAGATATCCAAAGAAGAAGATTATTGGGAAAGCCGAGAAGGTCAAGCTTATGAATTAGTAGTGAGTAATTTACAGAATCAAAAGCTTTACTGAAATCAGTATAAACAACGTCAGTTTGCATCTTTTTCTTGAACCCATTAATGACAAGGGAAGTAAACTCAAGAAGGTTGGTGGTTGTCGATCTACATCTCATAAACCCATGCTGACTAGGAGAGATAATAGAACCACACAAATGTTAAAGATGAGAAGTCATTATTTTCTCAAGCAACTTGGGAATTGCAGAGAGCTTAGCAATACCCCTACAGTTCTGAACATCGCACTTAACACCCTTTGTGTGAAGAGGTATAATATAGGAGTCCTTCCATAGGCTTAAAAAATATGAAGAATCGATTGATAGGGTATATAATTTATGCAGCGGACTACATAAAGCTTCCGCACAGTACTTTAATACAGAGCCAGGCACACCATCAGGACCTGGTGTGTGTACTGGCTTGATTAATTTAAGTTCACAAAGAAGCGAGCTTTCTGTGAATGAAGGGCTGTAAATACAGTTTATTCTACTAAGATTGTACGGGTATGAGTGACCAGCATGGAGACTACTCATGTATGTAGTTTGGAAAAAGTCAGCAAATAAATCAGCAATGGATTGATCAGAATTAGCTTGAATATTATTAAAGGAGAGACATGATGGAAATAATACAGCTTTTCGCTTAGAGTTTACAAATTTGTAAAACTGTTTAGGATCCCTAGAGAATTCAAGCTTACAACGTTGTAAGTCATTTTTGTAGCACTGAGAATTAAGTACCAGAAAATTCGCATTGGTAATTAAATATCGGGAGAAATCATAAGGACTTCCCGACTTTTAATATCTTTTGAATTGCTTAGATTTAGCATTTTTGGAGCTGTGATAATTCTCTAGAGAACCAAGGAGGTCTAGCAGAACTGATAGGAGATACAAGCGGATCGCAGATACCAAATAAAGAATTAAAAGTTGTATAAAAAAGCTTAATGGCATTATCCCAATGAGAACATGCGTATAATTGTGACCAATCCATACTCGAAATCATATTACTTAATTCAACGAAATCTTTTTTTTTTAGAAACACCGAAAGGTCAATTCTAGATACAATGGTATTAATGGGGTCTCATACAAATAGCAAGTCAAGAGTCCTGTTAATAGAATTGCAAACAGGATTGATTTGAACCAAAGAAAGCTCTAAGAGACCATCAATAAAACTATTGAAATTATCTGGTATAAGTAAATTCGAGTCATTGGAGGCAAACCATTCAACATCGGCAGATTAAAATCACCCAAGACAAAAAGCAAGTCACTGTCAGAGACTAAAGAATATATTTGTTTGAAAGCGTTAGATGACAGTCATAAACTGTCTCATCAGAAGCTGGTGGAATGTATGAACATGTAAAAAAGATGGACAATTTATTAAAAGATACTTTTACACAAATGAACTCAATATCAGAATCAAATAAGATTGGTATTGGTTTCGAGGAGAGATTGGCGTCAACAGCCACCAGTACACCACCACCTTTTCGAAAAAAACGGTCACCCCAGTATATAGTGTAATTGGAAGAAAGAATTGAAATGTCTGATGTGATAGGCTTGAGCCAGGTCTCATTAAAGCAGATAACATCAAAGTCAAAGGGATGACTGTTAAGAAATAAGCTAGATAACTTACTATTAAGACCTCTTATATTTTGATAAGCTACAGAGATAGAGGAAATTTGTTTTTTGTAACTACTTTTGAGGAAATAATACGTAGAGCGGAGCCTACCTAGGATCGGGTTCCGATCTCTTTTTTCGATTTACAATTCCTTTGTACTCGACCACAAAGACATGTTTGGACCAAAAGCTTTGCAATCAAATATTAGCAAAAACATATTCCGAGCACGATATTTTGAAAGAGGAGATTTCCCTATGGTAATGAAAATTCAATTTACCGAAATATCAGCCTTGGAGGTCTTCGACAGGCGAGGCGGCACGGTAGTCAACGGATTGGCTGCCGGAACGACTGGCGTGACATTAACAATTTCGCATAGAGGGTTCAATTGTGAGGCAGAAATTTCACTTACATGTTGGCTAATATTAGCATTGGTTGATTGAGATTTGACTTCGATTTTGATTTTCTTGGTTGCTGCAAAGATTTAAGTTTCAGGCTTCTCAGAAATCTGCAGGACAAAGCAGAAGTGTTTGCAACCAACTTGGAGCAACGATTCAGGCCGTTTGCATTTGTCGATACAAATCATTGTCGTTTGGTTGCGGAATTCCTTAAAACGCCATTCCAAATGTCATTACCTGAGGACCCTATCACTCTCGACGAAGTGAAACAACTTGTTGCTTTGTTGAAGCCAAAAAAAGCCCCGGGACATGATGTACTGGACAACAGAACCATACGTATCCCACCAGATCAAGCTCTACGGTTTCTGGTACTAATTTATAACAGCGTCCTACAGCGTCCCAAAAGTTTGGAAGTCTGCCAACATAATTCTGATTCTAAAGCCAGGAAAGCAGCCAATAGAGGTATACTCGTATAGATCAATCAGTCTCATACCTTTACTTGGGAAGATTATGGAAAGGTTGATTCTAAACAGATTACGCGACGCTGAGACTGTTGTATCGGCGATTCCCGATTTCCAATTTGGATTCCGAACCCAACATGGCACACCAGAGCAACTCCATAGAGTCGTAAATTTTGCGCTAGAGACCCTAGAGAATAAAGAGTATGCGATAGCAGCTTTCTTGGATTTTCAACAAGCTTTTGATAGATTATGGCATCCTGGACTGCTACATAAAGCAAAAGAAATCCTAACACCTTAGCAATTCAAACTGGTAAGAAGCTTTTTGTCAGGACGTAAGTTTTGCGTAACGACCGATGGATGTACATCTTTCGTTAAAAACATTGAACCTGGACCTGGTTGACCAGGACTTCACTTAAAAACTTCCTATTAGCTCATTATCATTTTATTTTCAAAGTACGCATCATATAACTTGTAAATAACATAGATATTAAATAGTGTTAATAGTTAAGATTAGATTAAGTTGTCTAAAAAGGGTAATAGTAAGCTTGTCGAATTAAGAGAAACTAAATATATATTATTTGATAAGTATGCCGCAGATCCAAGTCTGGTTGCGGGAGAGAAATGGAAGTCTGCTCGTGGCGCGAAGCCGAACTAGTCTTTTCCGTTTAGATTGCTCATTTAGTAACACTCCATACAAACATTACAACGCAGAATAAAGTCGTCGCAGAGAAAAGTAAAATATAAGTTCAGATTAAAAGTTGTCAGCAGAATAATTAAGTTGAATGAATTGTTTACATATTAAGTTAATAAAATCACGTTAATAATCATAATAAAATAATACTTTAAAATAATAATAAACACTTTACATATATTTGCGAACTTTCACCTCAATGTCCCGCCATCTCAAGCCAATGTTTATCCCAAGATAATCCTTGCCTTATGTTGCTTAGCCAACACACTTTAAATGAGAAGTCCTTTCACAGTAGTAGCAAAAAGTCAAAAAAGTAAACCAAATCAGAAGACATGGTAATAAATAGGGTATACCATAGTTGAAGCAGAAAAATTAAATAGTGTACAAGGTAATGCAAATGAAGACAAGTTCACTGAAAACGACAAATACAATGTTTGGTTAAAAACATCCGCTTAAATGCAGAGTGTAAACACAAAGAAAGAGTGAGAGTAACGGAGAAATAGGCTTGACTCACGAATATAAACAATGGGTTTCCGCTTGCAATGCTTAAAACGTTGTTGAGTGAGAGCACAACTAAACAACACTGAGAGCGAGGGAACAAGTTAACAGAATGGTGAATGCCCAAACAAAATCAATGCACTTAGCAGCTGATTGTATGAAGAGAAAGAGATCGAAGGCAAATAAATAAAAATATTTGTATGCACAAATTGATACACATAAACTTAGATGTTTTTGATAGTTTTAACTAAGTAAAACATTATATGAACACAACAAATATACACATAAAGCACCAAAAGGATGGGTACCACACAAATATACCTGGATAAATAGTATTTTAATATGCACAAAAACTATTGAATTCACAGAGCACACGCAATTTTTATTTTTTTCTAGTTGCTATATTATTCATGTCTGCCAGCCTATCGGTTTGTCTAGCTGAACAGGTTCTGTTTTTGTTGGAAGCGCTGCCGCTTGTCATGCTGCAATGCCGACTATCCAGCGGTTCTTTGAAGTATGGGCGCTGCTTTTTATCTATAGGTAGCTTGTTGGAGTAGGGCGGTGATTAATACATTTCTTACTTATGTGTGTGATACAGGGTGAACTTTTTAGGTAACGACTTTAGTTGTTCGAGATGTTATACAATTTTACAGCAATACTCGACTTCGAGGGCTGTTGTTTTGTTAATGATTTAAACGATATTGTGTTTATTTTTCTGGATACGTCATTTTGTTTTAGATTGTCTGGGTCTTTTTTTTTTGCTCATCGCTCTGAAGTCCCAAAGCTTTTATTACTTTCCAGTTATCCCTCCTCTCTTGTGATGTTATTGCCCAGAAGTTGCTTTGATGTTGTAGTTGCCGTATACATTTTTTTTGATGTTGCTACCTTTTTCCATGCTTCTTTGTTTTTGTAGTTATTGAAACTGTTGTCCTAGCTGTTGGATTTGTCTAAAGAAGCGGGCTAAGCTATCTATGATGACGGCAGCGGGGCGGCCATTGACATCAAGTGCCTTTGATCAATTGCGCCCCCGGCATAAATATGCTGCCGCTGCGCTCCTACGTTGATGAGCTGAATGAGTCGTTGTGCTTACTTTATGCTGCTTATAAAAATTGAATATAAATTAATAAATATATATAACTAGAGGTCCCGCTTTTGCGTCCTTGCTTTGCTCGGACGCACACACACACTTAAAGTTTCAGAAATATTTATATTAAAAGGTTAATATAAATATTATTATTTAAATTATTTCGATATTTCCACAATACCAGAGCGATAAAATGCATATTTCCAATTATCGCACTAATGTGCGCGCTGCCAACTTATTCAATCCAGTATCAGCACGAATGTCTCATATGTAAAATCGAGTTAATTCAAGCAACCCTTTATTTTGTATGTATGACAACAGTGTTGCCAACATTTTTCAGGAAGAAGCCGCCAAATTGGACAAAAATGAACGCCATCCGCTGTTTTAAAATTTTCCCCCGCTTTTGAACTTCAGATTTGATGGAAAAAAATCTAAATTGGCAACACTGATGACAAAGCACGCTTCGTTCACAGGAACAAAACAACAACAACATTCGCGATCTTGCTCGCGAAACACAAAAACAAGTGCCACGGCTCTCTTGCTCTTGGCTCTCTTTCAGATGCTCACGCTAATATTGTATATGTTTGCGTGCACAGTGTGCACTGCACACGCATTGAACGTTTTCAATGCTTGCTTAGCGAGTTTGTATTTAATGCCTTTTAAATAATGTTTTTTATTTTTTAAAATAGGTTGCAGGTGGAATTAGAAAATTAAAATACCCATACGAATCAGGAAATTTTTTTCTGATTTTTTTAAAAAAACTTCAAGTCTCTAGGACTTGTGGTTTGGCCATGGCTGTGATATATCAGTCAGTGAGGACAAAGCATTTTATATATATAGAACTAGTGGGCCCGCTTTTTGCGTCCTTGCTTTGCTCGGACGCAGATCCCCACTTAAAGTATCAAAAATATTATTATTTAAATTATTTCGTCATTTGCAGACCACTAAAGAGGTGGCGCCATCTATTGTTAGTAGCGCCATCTAACAATAAGCCCGTAATGCTTTACGGATTGACAAATAGTACATAGATTTGCGAACATGCATTTTAATTCGATTTAATAAATATTTTTTATTTTCAAAAATAAAATGCAGGTGAAAATTTAAAAAGAGCTTCTGATATTATGTTATATTAGTGAGCAAATAACCCACAGACAGTTCATTTCATACAACCAAAAGTGTCTAAGAAAATGCTTACTACTATGAAATACCCTTTACGTTTTAAACGTTATTGCCTTCAATATTTTTAAAGGTAAAACACCGTAAATTTAACAAATTCATAAAGAAAGGCTATATAATAAGTGTAATGGGCTGTTTTATAAATAAAAACAATTTTTTTAATGTATAAATTTCTTAATAAAACATTTTAATGGTACAGGGTATTACAGACTACATACAAAACTTAAGGGGCAGCAACGAATGAGTAAAGCATTGTCGTCAATTCTCACAGCAGCCGATTCATATGTACACACTTATGACAAAGAACGCAGTATAAGTCACTTCTTCCTTCACAGAAACAAAACAACAACAACATTGTCGATTTTGCTCGCACTACGCACATGCAAAAGCGAACACAAAAGCAAAAACTACGCACATGCAAAAGCGAACACAAAAACAAATGCCATGGCTCTCTTTGAAGTCGAGTCTAACTGTTGTTCTCTGGCTCTCTTTCAGTTGCTCACGCTAAAATTGTGTATGTGTGCGTACACACGCATTGAACGTTTTCAATGCTTGCTTAGCGAGCGTGCAATTAATGCAATTTAATTAAATGTTTTTTAATTTTTAAAATAGGTTGCAATTGGAATTAAAAAATAAAAATACCCATACGAATCTGGACATTTTTTTTCTGATTTTTTAAAAAAAAGCTTCAAGTCTCTAGGACTTGTGGTTTGGCCATGGCTGTGATATATCAGTCAGTCAGTGAGTCAGTCAGGACAAAGCATTTTATATATATAGATTACATCGAAATGTTACAGTGTTTATACAAAAAAATGGCACAAGCTATAGAGCCAATATGGACCAAGGCCCCAACATAATATTTAGTTAAGCTATCATTATTAGAGTAAATAAACCTTTTGTAAATCTTCCTTGGAATAGATAATTAATAGCAACTCAACATTAAAGTTAGCGTATGGCTTTACGTTCTTCTTTGTAGTAGCTACATCAGAATTATGCGACATTTAACCTCTTCGAGACAGTCAAATATCAAATGACACAGCACTCAAGCACTGACAGCACTCACTTTCCAAACTAGTAGAGTACTCAAACGTGAGTATGGATATTTAATTTAAAAGTTTATTAATTATATGAACGTAACATAATGTATGAATGTATAATAGTTGGTGAATTAATGTGCATACTTCTTGCCCTTATCTGCTGTCAACCTTTTTTAATTTTTTGCTTCCTCGGCGTCGGCTTGGTAAGTGATTTAACTTACTACTTATCAAAATACTACACAAGATCCGTTGTCAATTCGTCGCTGCTATACTGCTGATATACAGCGATAAGTCTCATGTTGTTGATCTGCTGTACTTTCGCTGTTGCTTTTTTGTGAAGTGATAATAGTGATTTACGTTTTACGTACACATAAATATAGAAAAAATAAATAAACTATATAACTAATAAAATATGCAAACATTTGTTTGTTTTTAAATATAAAATCTTAAGCGTCGTTATATTTAAACAATTATAATTTGATCTTAAAAGCTTAAATATTAATTAAATTAAATTATAATTTGATATGTATAAATTTTAACGCTGTAAAATACAGCTCTATCACGCCTTGGCCCTCCACGCTTTTACGATTTCAACTCAAATAAAATTGTAACAAAATATCAATTAATTTTTCTTCAATATATTATATGAAATATATACATATAAAGATTCTGCAGATAGCAATTAAACGACTTTTCAAAGTTCAAATAAAAAAACTTTAAAAACATATTTTAACCATAAATGTTTGTTGTGCTGTGTAAATGGAAGTATAATATTTAAAAGATTTAAATGATTTCTTTTCATAATATATTATTTATTTTTATGGAATTTAATCAAAATTAAAAAACAATTACTTCAGGCCGCCTTAGATAATGTTTCAAAACGAAAACTACATACATTTAATAAAATATTTATATATTGAAAAACCCTCATTTATTGAATATTAAATTAATGTTTATATTAAAATACTGCTATACAACTTAACACAAATATACAGACCAAATTTAAAGTGTTGTTAATATACAGTATATATTATTATTTATGCATTAACAAACAAACGTTCAAAGATATATTGCTTGGTGGTATAAGAACAGGATCATAAAAATAACACTGGATGTCTGATAACACGAATGATTTTCAAGATATACATATAAAGCGAGTCTTACAATGTTTAAATTTATGTCTGTTGGTCAGTAATTAATGAGGTCAGCTACATTAATGGGTCCTTCGTTGCCTTATTCCATTTAAACGCAACAGCGTTACTCGGTAGCAAGTAGTGAAAAATTCTCAAAATTCATCTTACCTTGTACAGATTCATCGTCCAAATCATCAGTGCTGCTAGTTATCCGAGCTACAAATTCAAATATGCCATTGTTGTTTCAAATAAGATAAAATACAAACACCTACCTCTTGAACCTTTCGTAGAACTAACACCACCAGTGCTACTGGAAATACCACCATTACGATTATAGAGTATATTCTCCAAGTAAGGTAGTCCATTATTATTAACAATGTTTAATCCCAGACACGTTTCTATTTGTTTCCAACGATGAAGTCTTTCTTGTAACTCGTTTGTTACTTCCCCAAGAGCGTTTCGGGCTTCAACAATTGAGCGATCGACATCATCAATGCTCTTACCGTGGGTGGAAACAAAAGCACCGACCAGGCTAGACCGCTTTTTGCGTAGTTTTTCGCATGCTTCTCGAGCTGTTTGTAGTTGTCTTTCAGCGGACACGCGTTTTTTTTTGATGATTTTTACTTTCTAGCTCATATGTATACTGTAGCCATGACTGTAACTGTTGAGGAGGCGCCCAACAATTGTCCACTAGCTCGAACTCAGCACGCGTAAGCTCATTGCGGAGGATTTCGATTTCTTTTTTTAACTGTTGTACCTCAAGATCTGAGCTAGCCGAACTTATTGAAGGAACTTCTTTTAAGCGCCGCTCAAGGTCCAATTTTTCTGTTGCAACGTTTTCCTGTTCCATGCGAGCCAGCTCTAATTCCTGAAAATTGTGTTCAAATTTAAATTAAACTGGTAATTAATAAACTTAAATATACCGAAAGACCTTTTGCATCTCCTGTAGACTTTGCTCAGCTCGTTGTAGTCCTTCCATATCTTGTGCCATGCGTCTTAAGTGTCGCTTAGCATTCTTGTTCTGCTGGTAGGCATACCAACAACCTATAATGGCACTCAAAAGAAGTGTGACAAGAATATAATCTTTCCAGCGTGTCCCTGTTTCTGTAAATATTTATTTGTTCGAATTCAAAACTCTTTGAAAGTTTCACGATTGTTTTAAGTGATAACTAATTCTAAATTTTGTACTGATTACTTACCCCGAGGTGGCCCAAATAATACCACATCCATGGCTTTTAGTGAAATCTTCTGTTTATGTATTGGGTCCTTTATTCCAAGCACATTACTTACGTAATGCAGATTATTAACAGCTAATCTAAAAATATGAAGATATACTCATGAAGATATATTAAACCGATTTGAATATTTCCAGAAAATAGATAGTAGCTGCATAAAAAATGCTTTTTAATGAAATAAAATAAAATAATTTAAATTCCATTCAGGAATCGAAAAATTCTTGACCATGAAAAAGGCAAGTAAGCGATTAATGGACTGAATTAATGTTATGTTTAATGGACGTGAATTGTCGCGAACTGTGACAATTCTACAAAGTCCTGTTACGAGTTTTATTTATACTTAATGAATTTCAATTAGAAAATGTTGCCAGAATTTCGCATAAAATTATCCTGTGAATACCGAAGTATCGTGCAGAGAGCTGCATTGGGTATGTTCGAGAATGATTGATATGCAAAAATTCAAAATACGTGTTCGATTGAGTCTTATGGTTGTCTTACTCAAAAAAATTTCGGATCGAGAAGCACTCGAGTCATACGATCGTCATGGATTGTGATCGGTCAATCAATACACATTCGAGTAGTAATGACCAAAATTATTTTTGAGCACTGTGATCGTTCGAGTATGATCGAAAGCGAGAATGTCTTTTTTGCATTGCTTTGCTTAGTTTTCTAGGTGAACGTTTTTGTATAACCAACCCAACTTTACTTCCTACGTATATTCCAAACACACTTTTCCAAATAGAATGTCGCCTTTAAATAACGAAGTACAAGTTATTCTACAATTGGTAAACCAGAATTACATTAAAATGATGTAATATACAGGAAATGCACAAGCCAATAATCTTACACATGAGAATTAAAGAGCGTCTTAAAAACTGTGCATTGTCAAATTGGTACTTTTTTTTTTATTATTATTATTTATTAAGGCATACGGGGAATCTAGGGACCTCTTTGTGACCTTTTCATCTATTAATTCAGCCCATTTGGGCGCGCCAGTTAACTATGGTATAGTTAGCTTTATCAAATTATACAATATTGTTAACAATTACATAGCAATCACAGATAACAAATAAAATTTATGATAAGCGTCGGCTTCTGCTGACCATTGTCAAAGGAGATCGGGAAATGAGATCCCTCGGTTGCCTTCTATTGAGCCTTCTTGGTGGGCAAGATCTGTTTAGATCGCTGGGCAGCCGATTTTTGTGACGCTCCAGCCTGTCATGGTATCGACGAGAGTGCTGATTTATTTCGTCAAATACCGTCGCAAGTTTGTGGTCTCTGTGCAGGGTGGTGTTTCGCACAAACCACTCGCAGCCGGTGATGAGTCTTGCGACCTTATTTTGGATAGCCTGGATCCTTTTGATTTCTCTGTCACATGCCAATCCCCAAATTTGGCACTCGTACTTCCAGTTTGGTGCTATTATCTGTTTGTAAATTGTCAATGGGTGAAGTAATTGGCTTCCTCGATGTTAACGGTCGGTTGCGTTTTCCGCTTTAGAGTACAGCAGACGTTGGTGGATTTACTGCTATTTATGCCGATGTTCCAACGCCTTGCCCATATCGAGAACCAATCTGCAAAGTTTTGAATACCATCGGCTGCGTCGTGCTCGTATCGGGACCTGTAGGTGACGCACACATCATCGGCAAATGTGGCCAACATAGATTTTCTGTATAGGCTTACATCTGGCTGCGGCATGTCGTGGCTATACAGGCAGTAGAGCAGTGGGCCAAGGACACTACCTTGTGGAACTCCAGCTGCCACATTGTGTTAGGTGGAAAGTGCTGAATGGAAACGCACAGCGAATCGTCTTCCTTCCAGGTATGATTTCAGCACTTTAATAAAGGAATAGAATAAACAGGAAATGCACAGGTCACCGATCGTTATTAAATTCAGACCAACAAGGGACCAGCAGTCTGGTACATGCCTACCAGAGTAGTTCTAAATAAAATATTAAACAAAAACATAAAAATAAACTATGAACATTCACAATTAAGACAAGTTTGTTGATAAACCTGACAGGGGAAAGGCTTAGAGCCGCTTGTCGGACACAAAAAACAGGAAAGCGAAAACCGTGAATCTGAGACTAGCTGTAGGACAGACGCCCGTAACTTTTCCAGAGGGTTGAGCGTCTAAGCAAGGTTATAACGCTTTCCTGCAGAAAAGAAAACGAAATCTAGCGATAGTACTGAGGTAATGGAGAGATTACTTCTCAAAAATATCAGCACTCGATGATCCTCTGAACTCGAATGTTCCACAAATCCCAATGGATGGTGAATGCGATATGCCAGCACCAATCCATAATGCAATTGCGGTCGCAATTCAGCGACTTTAAAACAATAAAGTTCCAGGATCTGACTGTGAATCAGCAGAATTGTTTAAGGCGGGCGCCGATGAGTTAGTAGGCTGCATGCATTAACTCATCTGCAAGATATGGGTTCTGGAAAACATGCTCGATAATTGGATCCTTCGTCTGAACTGTATTGTTTTTAAGAAGGGTGAAGCAACATTACGCACCAACTTTCGTAGAATTAGTCTTCTCTCTGAAGCACAGCAGTAAATTTGGGCAAGGCAAAGCTTATGGTGTGCTCTAGAAGGAAATCGGGGCGACTTGATTCTTAGCTGATTGTAGGAAATCATACTATTGAGTCCGTCAAGGAAATCAACAGTAGAGCTCTCCCTCTAGACAGACGAAAACAACACTTTACAAAATGCTTATCATTACAGTGCTTTTACCTATAAGAAGCAAATGCATTGACACAATCAAACAAAGCTTGCGGTGTTCAAGAGCAAATCTTTTCTTTATCGTATTACGTTTAACGAGCTGCATAAGCTGTACGATAATGTATTTCCCCCCTGGGCCGAATAATCACAGAGCGATCTCGAGGGCTAAGCTCGTAATGTCTTTGATGCGAAAGAGAAAGTAAAGCGTTAATTAACGAATAGAAAACATACAAAAAATCATAGAAATATAAGCATGAATTAGACCGCTAAGTGAACAAGTATTGCAGTGCATAAAAAAGTTAAAAACAGTCAATCAGAGCATTGTCAATCTGTAAAAATCAGTGAATTAATGCCTCAACACCAAATCCAAATGCTATATGTGTAAGTCACCAAGCTGCACTAGCACAAAGTCACATTCATTATTGCAGCTAATTATCGAGTGGCAGTCACCTCACTTCCAGGCCATCCAGGCATGTAAAGTCCGCTGCATCCGCAGTCTCTGCAAGAAAGTTGCCTGGTTGAAGGTTGAGATCGGTACAATATTTTCATGAAACGGATGATCGGGCTCTAAAACTATGCTTCATCGGAGCACAGCAGGCTCTCTGGTATAATGGAATTAACCCCTTGAAAACATACTATGGAGATCTCAAAGGCTCTTGCTGTTAAAACTTAGAAAAACGCTGGAACATCTTTCGGCCTTTAGACCAATTTGGCATCTGGACACCGTTGGCAAATTGTTCAAAAGGGAGGAGAGGCCTGTCAAAGAGACAATTCATGTTTCGAAAGGGTCGGTGAATAGTAGATGCCATTCCGCTCGTGACTTAGTTGGTGGCAGACCCGATAAGTTGAACAGCATTATAGGAGAATTGCGTAGTTTCAATGTGGTTCTGGTTCTGGCTCATTTACAGCTACGGCAGGGGTACCACAAGGCTTCATCTTGGTCCCGACCTTTGGAACATTACTGAATTTGTATTTCCAAGAAATCTGCACGCCATAGGAATTGCTTCGTTGCACTGACTTAACACCTTCACGAACAACTTGGTTTCCAGGAAAGTTAGTAACTCGTTGGCGGAGGTAGGCCTAAGGTAAGCCGATAAACAGCTGAAAATGTAAAAAAAATAACGCTAAGGTCGGATGGAGCAACTGTCGTCTTGAAAAAGTCGATTCGATACCTTGGAGTACAAATACACAAACGCCTTTCCTTTAAGGAACACCTGCAGGAGACACCGAAAATGGCAGCCTTTATCTGACTAACCACGGAGAACCGACAATTTTGTATGCGGCTTCCGTATTTTACGAACAACAATATGTATCTACTTTTACCGCCTAAGAATATATATGCATTACAGAACTTTTTCGTTTTAAATATTATATATAAAACGCTTACATACAACCGACTGTTCTGCTACTTTTTTGTCTGCTGGAACAGAGCGTTGCATTTAGGCTAACTTAAATTAAGAAAACATTGTATGTATTATTTAAAAAGAAAATCTGAAATATTCAAACGTTTCTAAATCAGTAAGATGATTATGACTCCCTGTCTGAAGGCAGTAGAGTGACAAATAAAGGATATAAGGATCAGATTAATCCCTGCACGGAGTCACATGAACCGGACCTTGTGGACAGAAATTTCAATTACCAATCACTGACAAATGGAGTGCGTCAATGGGTAAAGAGGTGGCATGAAAATAAATAAATAGCTCACATTAAGTGGCCACCCCCCACCAAATTGGGAAAAACTTATAAGTTTTAGATTTCAAGTCTAATAAAAAATATTCCAGTTGACTTAAGAAAAAACATAGTACACCACCACTGCCAGATAAGATTCCAAGGGTGAATTAAAACCACAAAATATGGTCTATGCAATGACCAGCACCGGCACCGCCTCAACCCATAATCCCAGGACATCAGCAGAAAAGCTTTCATTCTTGTTCAGTTTGAGTATTTTATTAGAACCATCATTTTAATACATTTCTCATGCTTAAATTGATTCAAATTATTTGTTAATACATCTGATATCATGTTTTATGTTGACACATAGTTAATTTCAATTATCTTTTTTCTTATACAATTTTCTAATATAATGATACTTAATATCAATATGTTTACTACGTGAGTGGAAAGTGTCACTTTTTACTAAACATTGTGCGCTTTGATTATCGCCATAGATCTGGATAACCTGGAGATTTCCAAAGCCCATTTCATTTATCAGCTTTCGCACATAAGACGCCTCCCTCGCCACATTCGAGAGTGCCACATACTCCGCTTCTGTGCTACTTCGGACATTAGTGATCCGATTAAAGACTGATAGGCAACTTTATCCACCGTCTGACAATTGACCTTGTCACATTTTACTTGGAATCCAGCTTCTATGGGTAGAACGTTTGGCTTGCAATCCTGCATTTTGTAGTCCTTCAGGAGCCTCCCTATGTACTGCTTATGACCAATCCTTATGCCACCAGTCTCGCCATCACGTTCGATTTCAATTCCCAAAAAATACTTCAATTTACCGCCGTCCCCAACTTTAAATTCTTTTGCAATTAGATGCTTTATTTGCTCAAGTTCATCCTTGCTCGAACTGGCTATAATAAGGTCATCTACATATACAACTATTATATTTCGCTTCTTTCCATCATCTTGGATCCATCCGACCCAAGGTTCGCTTGGACACGGTACAAATCCCATTTTGATCAGCACCGCATTTAACTGCTCATTCCATTCTCGACCGCTCTGCTTCAACCCGTATAAAGATTTGTGTAGCTTCAAGACTCGCTTCGGGTATTTCTCATCGATGAATCCTTCTGGTTGGCGCATGTAAACAGTATCATGTAGATCACTGTTCAAGTAGGCAGACGACACGTCCATTTGGTGCATGCATTCTCAACTGACAGAGCGATGACGAGCTTGATAGACGAATAACGTGCCACAGGAGAGAAAGTTTCCGTAACGCCATATCGCTGAGCGCATCCCTTAGCCACTAGTCGAGATTTCAGTCGCTCTACCTGGCGCGTCGTGTCACGCTTCACTGCAAACACCCATTTTGATCCGATGGCTTTCTGACCTTTTGGGAGATCCACCAACGTCCAGGTCGCATTGGCTTGAAGACTGTCTATCTCCTTCTGCATAGAATCTCTCCATTCATCAGATTTATCCATAGCCATTGCCTCATCCATACTCGTAGGGACGGGGACTTCCTCAGCATATATTGCGTTGGCCATAATGTACTGCTTACGTGGTCGTAAGCGACCTCTCCATTCAGCTGGTTCAGGTTCATCAGAAGTAAGCTCTCCTCCTTCTTCATCAAGATTCTCGCCGCCAGGTGCATCATCGTGTTGTTCATTCAACATGTTCGGGATTTCATCAGACACGTCAACTGGAGCGGCTTTAAGCTTCTCAAGTTGAACGTTGGAGGTAGCTGAATCCTGGTTGGTCCGAGCCCAGTCATCATGGTCATTCTCAAATACAATGGCGTCCCGAGCCACACAGACGTTTCACTTACTAGGATTATACAAACGATAAGCGTTCGCAGTTTCAGAGTACCCTACCAAAACATGTTCCTGGCCCTTTGGAGCGAACTTCTTTTCTGGGTTTTGTCTAGCACGACAGTCTTAGACACAATAACCTTCAGATGCGACATTGTTGGCTACTTCCCAGTCCATGATTCAAATGGAGTCATTTCTGGTACAGCAGACGTCTCGGCGCGATTGCGTAGATAGGCAGCAGTGTCAATAGCCTCTGCCCATAGCCAATCACCAACACCAGCTTGCAGCATCATACTTCTAGCCATTTCTACCAGGGTTCGATTAGCACGTTGCGCCACACCATTTGAGGTGTGTGCGGAACCGTCAACTGTCGCTTGATGCTATTTTCTGTCAAGAAAGACTGAAATTCATTACTTAAATACTCACGCCCGTTGTCGCTTCTCACGCCTTTAATCTTCTTGTTAGTCTGATTCTCCATTTGCGGAGATTTGCCTTAAATTCTTTAAATTTTGCCAGAATTTCATCTCTTGTCTTCAGGAAACAGACAGACGCATATTGAGATTTGTCATCTATGAATGTAGCAAATGGAAACAGCTTGCATAGGACCAACTATATCGGTATGCACTAATTCAAGTACTTCTGTTGCACGACTTCCAATCGCTTTCGGAAACTGCTTCACGCATATTTTACTTTTGCACACGTGACACATTGAAGTTCTTTTGCAACACTAAATTCTTGTCCCTTTAGACCATATACAATCTCTTTATAAATCATATTACGTAAACTCGAAAAATTTAGGTGTCAAAATCTTTGATGCCATATATTCGATGGACTGGCCTGTGCAGCAAAACACGATTGCTTAGCACAAATTCCTTCATTTTTAAATAAAAATAATCCACTTTGCAACTCAGCAACCAAAATTTTTTTATTTTCTTTGTTTTTAATAACCTTGCTTTTATCTTCAAATTTCACTTGAAAACCATGTTCAATTGCTCGTGTTACCGACATAAAATTGCATTGCAAGTTTTTCACGTATAGTACGTTAATCAGTTCCATAGTAGAATTTTGCCATTTTAAAACCACTGTACCGCGACCATCAGCTTCAATATAATTGTTTCCAGCCAAGAGAATGCGCTCTTTATATTCTCTTATGTTTTTATATAATGATCTCTCAGAGCACAAATGAGCAGTGGCACCCGAGTCCAAACACCACATATTTTTCGACAATTTGTCTAGCTGAGCGACAGAGCAGAATACAGAATATGATTTCGGATTTGCTCTCTCACTCTCTTGCGGTTTTTTCTTCGCTTTGCACTTTGCAGCTTTGTGACCACTACCTCCACAAATCCAACATGTAATTGTTCGTTTACCGTTTGCTGCTTGCTTGTGTTCTTTTTGTCCGTTTCTTTTATTATCGATCTTCACATTTTTATTCGTGGACCGAATTCCAAAAACCGTTTGCTCACATCTGTCTACTTGATCTTCTTGTACTTTTCGCCTTTGTCCTTTTTCTTGCAATTTAATTTTCAGCAGACTTAGTGATGGTAACTCATCTCGTGTTTCCAGGGCAATCACGAAACCTTCAAACGACTGAGGCAAACTTGACAATAGTAGAACACTTAGAATTTCTTCTTGGACTGAAAAACCCACTTCTTTTAATTTATCTACAATATCATAAAATTTGTTTATATGCGCCCCCACAGTGTCCGTTTCACACATTTTAATTTGTAACATCTGCTTTAATTCACAAATACGATGTGCCGGTCCCGTAGGTGTGTGTATTTCACTCAGTTTTTGCCATGCTTCTCTAGCAGTTTCACAATGCTTTATGTGGTTAATTTGCGATGTCTTAACACAAAACATTATTCTAGCATGGGATTTTTCATCTTTATCGTCAAATAAAGCCTTTTTCTCGGCACTATCATTTTCTTTTTTGACGACTCGACCACAAGTGACTTTCCATAAGTCCGAATGTATTAACATGCTTTTCATATGTACACCCCACGCACTATAATTATCATCACCTAATTTGTCTATCATATGTATTGACGAACTCATTTTGTCAATCACAAATTTAGACAATGACAATATCAAAAAGTCCAGAATTTTCTATAAACTCAGAAATATCCACTTTTTACAGTTTTGCAGTTTTTCACTCGCGATGGACTGGGCCCATAACCTGTTCAGTTTGAGTATTTTATTAGAACTAAAGTAATAGATAACAATATGACTGCATACAGGCAGTTGAGTGCATAATAGATAAAATATGAGAGCCTTGCTTCAGTGCGACTTCAAATTAAAGAGTTGATCTTACGCTAAGAGTTTCTTCGTTCTCTTACGCAAAGAGGTTGCGTTGCTTACAAATACATACAGAAATTTAACAGTTCTCTTCAATACCGAGCTTAGGAACAACAATTTTATTCACTCGGCTTTAATCCGAATGTAATTTGTTATTGCCTTATCATTTCGTGTACACTGAAAACAGACAAAATCACTTCGTTGTCAATCGTCTGATGCATGCATTCTATTCACGTTTTTATACCCGTTTTTTAAATATTTAATTAAGGGTATATTGTGCTCGTTACAATGTATGTAACAGGGAGGAGGAGGCATCTCAGGCTCGCTAAAATATATGTATTCTTTAACAGCATCCGTATTTCCGTCTGTCTGTCTGTGTGAGTGCCCAGATCTCAGAGACTAAGGTGAGACTTCTGTATACCTCACGCGAGTCAAGTTTGATTTCAATTTATCTCATGCAGCCTTGCAAACCCCCTCCCCAAATCATGAAAAATCACAACATTCACAGATTTTAGATACAACGCTATTATTGGTAAGTAACGTTCCGTATAAATATTATCTTTCATTCTAATTAATTGTTTAAAGATCGGATAAAAAATAGTAATCAAGCTCATAAAAGTATGTAACAAGTATTGGACTAGAGTACTATTTCCCTTTTTGGGCAACTTAATCTAATCATTAACATATTTAAACTACAAAGATTATATGCTATGCGCACTATGGAGAAAGAAATAATTATGAGCTAATATGAAGTTATTTTTTAGAAGAATTTAAGTGAAGTCTCGGTGTATCAGGTCTTGAGGGTGGAGGCGTTTGAGTCTTCAATGCGCTGGGCGAGGGGCGTACACAGCGCGGTTTCGGTTGAGCTTGTCTATGCAAGTACCATAAATTGGCTGCAACAACCACTGTGCAGTGGCTAAAAATAACTATTGTACGCTTTCCCCACTCCCCTCGAAATCGTTCAGACCCCGTTGAATAACAACGGCATCAAGGGCCACAGTAACTACAGCTCAGCAGTCCACATATTCTAGGAAACATACACAAACAACAACATATAGTGAAATAAGTCTATGCACATGTTGACACACACACTTTGAGCGTACATGCTCTCGAAAATTCTAGAAATAGATAATGGTAAATATGATGTGATTAGTCAGCTTTACATTTGTAGCTTAGAAAGGACCGTTATAGCGAGGCGGTGTAGCTGAATGTAGAATCTACATTCGGCGTCAAGCACAAAGAAGTTTTTGCGACGCACTTCAGTTGCATTTTGATCGTACGTAAGACCACACATAATTAATCACGAATATTAACTCTATATCATTATTGTAATTTGCCAAATAAACGAAAAAACAGAATAGAAACATTTGTTGTTCAATCTCTCTTGCGGAATTTAAACATCAATATACTATAACCAAGTGACTACGTGTGACCAAGTGACCACTTATAACTCACGTGCACAAAAAGATAGGAGATGTTTTTTTTTTCTTAAATATATAAATAATTGCCTCCTTTCCTTAATGATTTTTAGAGGCGCGAGTTACCGCCTCAGCATTTACCCTCGGCGGTCCCCCACCGAAACCCCCTCGGCAGCCAGAGGCTTAAGTGTTGCTTCAACCACTACTCTCGGCGGCTCCCGCCGGCAACTGCAGATTAGCTAACTCGCATGATATTTGACACCGAACGACAACTGAAATGCAGAGTCAATACAAACATCGGGCTCACCCGATATTCGACCGATTCAGCATTTTATTTACAATGTAATAGAGTTAAGAATAACCAAAAAGTAAGAATAAAGTATTATTCAGAATATTGAAGTTAAACCAAACAGACGTATTCTTTCTTCACGCAAAGTTCTATTATTGAGATCCATAATGAAGGCTATACATCAAAACCTTTAACACCACACGACGAACCTACTAAATTAGATAATTGGCGCAGCCGGTAACCTTTGACCTAAGAACGGATTCAACGGGAAGGATTCGTGACGACCAAGGATAAGGATAATATTATTAATATCATTGTAAGAAGCATTTAAAACAGTGAGTAGAGTGTCAGTGTGTGAAATGGTGTTTAAAAATAATAAAGTCGCAACTAAAGTATTAATTTAATAAAGACAGAATAAGAAAGAAAAGAATAACTAAACGAGTAATTAATAAAACGGCATGGGAAATTATGAGTAGAAAGAAAATTAAAGTAAAATTTATGGTGAAGTAGACAAAGCAAAGTTATTACAAAGAAATAAAATTGCAGAATAAATAAATGAAATATGAGCAAATTAAAGTGGCGGTAGTAAAGAAGTGCACACGTGAAGAACGTTAGTTCGATTCGAACGAATGGTCGTGGATAGACGTTGGCAGGCGGTTCGCGACAAGCTTCTTGTTGCTTCGAAAACTGCCGACAAACATGTTCGCTTGCCGACGGTCGTTCGTTGCTTAAGAGGCTCGACTGAAGATCGTCGGTCGACGTCAGTCACGTCGATTCGGTCGGTTGAAGTTGGAAGTGGTGCACAGCAGAGAACTGCAACGAATCAGAAATTTTCGATCTGAATTTATCGATGATTTAGATTGTTATGATTTGTTTTCATTTGCGTGAGCGAACTGAACGAATCGTTCAAATAATCGTTTACCGTGAACGCTTATTTTGAATCAACTCACCACGCAATCATGCTGAGTCTTTCGTGAGCGTTTTTTGAATCAACTCACAAATCATGATTTGAAATTTCGTGGTGGATTTGATTTGAGTTGATTCAATTTGTTTCATCTACTCATAAATCATTTCAGCGACATGTTTGAAATATGAGCGACACTCAGCGTGCAAGCTGCAGTGTTTTCGCTTCACTGAAATATATTTATGTATGTAAATACGTGTTTGTATATAAATGAAATAGGATTTTTGGCAGAACACTTTTAAATATGTACGAGTATGTATAAATAATTATTCGCTGCGTATAAATATGAGGTCAATAAGTGTAGAGGCAATTATATGTGCATATATATACGCAAATGCAATATAATACAATACAATGAAACTATTGTAATTTTATACAGGCAAAGAATAAGAACCAGACTCAACTCACATAGACCATAAAACTTTACTCAATTGATGGCTTCTTGGGCTATTTGTAGTTCGGAATTACCTCATACTATGCGTATTTTAAGTATCAGGTAGTAAAGGTCACAATATTTTTTGCCTGAAGGGTTATCGGCCTTCCCAAGTATTTTGGAAATTTGCGCAATAACTGTAACAAGGCAACAGGTACTGTATTTATGTTGGTGTGGTGAAAAAACAACCAAAGCAAGTACCCGAATTTGTTTGTCTTAGCAATGCAGATTCACTTTATGCCAGCTAGCAGTGCAGCGGCCGAGAGATCGTTTGCTTGGCCGGGAATATTATTGTATAACAGAGAAACGGAATAGACTTGGGCCAGGAGCCGTTGACAGCTTGCTGTTTCTAAACTCTTTCTACAGAAATTTCAGAATAGTGATAATGTGCATTTTGTTTTAATAAGTTAATATTTACAATAAGTCGAATAAAAATAAGTAACTTTTTTAAATAAAATAGGGGTCGAAAATTGTTATGTCCCCTTAACTTCATTTTCAATCGAAGATTAAATACATAACTTAGCACTATAAATTTTCAACACGTTTGTGCCTGTTTTGTCTTTAACTTTAACTTATGGTTCAAATATATAACTGCGATTAATCAATTATTATTTTATTTTTATATGTGAGATAATTTATATTGCAATTTAAACAGAATAAAAAAAATTCTTTATTAATACATAATTGCCTTCGTATTCAAATGCATAATAATAAATACGTAATACGTGTGTATGTATGTACACGCGCACATTTACTTAGTAAAAGAAACAGATTCATAGTATGAATTTCATACAAAAATACTTTGTCGTTTTGAATCATTTTCAAATCATTGAATCATGATCGTGATTGATTTGAAAAACAACTCTCACATTCAACTCACATTCAACTCACAATCGCAACATTTGATGCTGAGTTGAGTTGAATTTCTCGATAACAGAATAGTCGATAGAGTCGCCTATCGTTCACAAAGAAAGATGCGATTTGAACGAATTCGTTCGAAAGACTCCGATGAGTTGATTCGATTACACTGTTCGCGAACGAGTTGAATCATGAACGTTCTGATTCATTGCAGTTCTCTGGTGCACAGCTCGATTGTACCAACAAGTTCGATGGTATGACGCGACAAGAGAGATCGAACGTAATGGTTCGATGACGTACATCGTTGCACACAAATACAGGGGCGGATCAAAAACACCGCGGGGCTCGAAGTAGAGATTTAAATAAGTTGGACTCATTAGCATGTATTAGGCAGAACACTGTGTAAACAGGGTGGCTGCTTAGCATGAAAATGTGACCAAAATGGAAATAATTAGGAGTAAAAGAAAAACATTCACATGTATTAGGCGGCGCACTGTAACGCACTGGAATTAAATTAAATAATTAAAAGAAAATGTGCTTAAACAATTACAAAATAAAATAAAATAAAATACAATAATAAATAAATAAATAAACAAATAAATAAGTTTCACAACCAACCATTCACATGTATTGAGCGACGCTCTGTAACGCACAGAGCGGCTGCTTAGCATAGGTATGGTTGGGAGGCTAAGATGCACGATATGCAGAGTTTGAAAGGGACTACCGAGGTGCAAGGACTGTTCGCATTTGGTTCCGAGGCTGAATCGCACAGCCGAGGAACTAGCTTCAGCATGCAAGGCGGTAATAGACAGTAATTAAGATGCCGTAGCACTGACTGTTCGCGATTGGTTGCAAAGCTGTAGTGCACAGCTAAGCAACTAGCTTCAGCAGGCATGGTACTTCGAGAGATAAATAAAACAAATATAAAAACATAAAACAAGCGACAATTATATAAAACCTCATTTTATTTAAATTTATCTTAAATGTTGGAAAAATTATTAAAAGATGATTAATTGCAGAAACCAGTTCACACACGGATACTCGAGGATCCACTATAGTATAACACACACACACGGGATTGATTTCTTAATACACACGTAGTTATTAATTAATTAAGCATAATAGGTACACAATATTAGATAATAAGTACACGACAGAAGAACACAACACAAACAAGGAAAATGCAGGATTTGATAATGGAGTTGACCCAATATCACGGAGAAGAAATTAGAGGTGGAGGCTCTCTATACGAAAGTTATGACATTGAAGAAGGCTCTGGTGAGTCTCGTTAAGTCCGTCGAAAACAATACATTGATGAGAGCAGAGAAAATCAAATGGTACGAAGAAATGGCGTTAAACGCTTTTGTATCGGCATTGGTAGGTCCGATAGGTGTGACTATCAGGAATATGCAGGGGCTGAACATAGCAAAAGCTTATGAAATAGCTTGCAGAGAAAATAATCTGGTAACGTTGACAGGCACCGAGGCAGGTCCGAAACCACAAGGGTCGGCAGAATCACGAGACATGGGTACAGGGGAAACTCAGAAGCAAGTTAGGGAGAGAGAGAACCCGCAAGCAATAGGAGCCCGCAAGGAAACTAGCGGTTGGGAACAGTATCAGTGGAGGGGAAACAATCACCCTTCATTCCCGATGCCAGTTAACATGACCAATATGAATGGATGGCCTGGATTTGGGTTCCCACACCCGATGATGGGTAATCCATTTAGATCAGATAACCATAATCAAGGAGGGTTTCCAAACTACCAAAGACCATATCGGAATTATCAGAATAGAAATTCGAGATAGAATCAAAAAAGGGACCGTGGGGGAACGATAATTATAACAACAACAATGACAGAGAAATGGGTCAGTTAGCAATTGAAGCACCGAGAAGTACGGAAGGCAGTGGACAGTCAAGAATGTCAAGGAACTTTAACAATTCTAACAATTCAGGGCAATCCAGGCAATCATATAACTTAAATAATTCAAGACGATCGTTTAACTCAAATTATACATTCAATAGGAATGGTAATCAAGCACCGTTTGGGGGACAACTCCACAATATTCAGGAAGATGACGAAAATTTTTCTCAAATAGCCTCCAACAACCAACAGAATATTTAGGAACGAGGAAGGGGCAGTCGACATTACCCTATTTGATAATAAAGATGACAACAGGAAAAATAATAAAATTGTTAATAGATACAGGATCCACTTTTTCATTTATTCGACCAGAGTTAGTACAACCACAGAACATAAAGAAATTAAAAGAACCAATAGCCATTAAAACCATCACGCAATCCCACGAAGTTGAGAGAGAGGCAGTCTTACCAATGTTTCCAGAGTTAGGAGGAGTTGGAAAAATAAGTATGTTTCTTTTATGAAATTTCATCACTTCTTTGAAAGTTTGATCGGAATAGATATGTTGCAACAACTGGAAGCGGTTATTGACATGCGGAGCGAATGGCTCAACTTGACAAATACGAAACAAAAATTCATTTTGTCGAGTATAGACCATCAGAATTGTACACAATAGAGGATGAATCAAAGAGAGTTATATCTGTTCTGGTACAACTACAAGACGGGGATTTCCTGTTAAACAAGACTATAACAAAAGAGGACGTTGAAATTTCAGAAGGTATTTACAAGGCAGTGTCGGGACAGAGCTTAGTAGAGGTAGTAAACTACACGGAGACAGAACAAAAGCTGTTTTGTCCTTGACAAGTAGGAAACATTGTATTTAGAAAAGAGAACAGGTGAAATAAACTCACTCCGAGGTTTTCGAAACACAAGGTGCTGGAAGATAACAACCTAACCATAACGACAACTAAACCTCAGAAAATCCATAAAGAAAAAATCAGAAGAATTAATAGACCAGACGAATAACATTTATTACAGGTAGGCAATCGCCGGAGCAGATGAGAACAGATTTGAAGTCATACCATTACAAGGGAATGAACCATTGGCTCAGATACAATTGGGAACAGCAAGGGTAATCCAGACACATAAAACATTCATACATATTGTAAGACTACAGGAATATCAAGAAACAATAGAGAGAATGGAAAATACACTTAGGGAGATTGAAGAGGTCGAAACCAAAGACCTAGTTAAATCACTCCAGAACAAATTACAGATGATAAAAAGAAGATTAGAAAGTATATGCCCCAAACGTAGGAAAACAAGGGTATTGATCAATGGATTAGGGTCAGTTATTAAATCGGTAACAGGAAATATAGATGCAGATGACGCAGTAAGACTAGAAGAGGAAATAAGAAGGATGAAAGAAGAGGAAGACCCGTTAAGAGAAAACATGAACTCACAGGAAAAGACAAGTAAAAAGGTTAGCATTATGTTCAAGATCTTGACACAATATATAAATAAAGAACAGAATAGCGTAAATAAATTTATCAATAATTATAGAAATTCGGCATAAGTAAGACATTTAGAGAGGAAGATGAAAGAATTTATAGATTAGAATACATTGATAGAATTTCATTAACAATAGAAATGCTGGGATTGAATTTAAATGATGTTGCAGAGAGCTTATTATTGGCTAAGATAGGTGTCTCAAGATGTATACTTGATAGACAAGAAACAAATAAATGTATTAAGGAGTTTGAAGACCAGGAAGTACACTTATTATCTGAAGAACACGTGTACGAATTCTTAGAACTAAGAGCGATAATGAACAGAACAGATGTAATATTCTCTATTAAACTACCTATTTTTAAGAAAGATATGTTTTCTTTGCGAAGAATAATCGCACTTCCCATGAATAACACAGAATTTGTGATAACACCAAATTATGTGGCGATTCATAACGAAGAAATATATTACTATAAAAAAAATGTCAGTTCATAAGAAATATATATGTATGTAAGAACGATAAAATTGTAAATCAGGCTAACGAAAAATGTATTAGAAAAATGTATTGAAATGGAGGCGGAATGCGAAACAAAGGATGCAGGATTCATCACTGCGATATTCGAACCGGAGGCTGGCTATATCGCGATATTTAACGGGAAAAATGTCAAACTGCAGACAGATTGCGGACCAGAGAAGACGCTAAATGGATCGGCGCTAATAAGATTTAGCCATTGCAGGGCAATGGTGAATAACGTACAATACGAAGCCGTGGAAAAGCTTGGCATAGCGGGACTCAAGTTTGATGTACCCCGGATAGAGACTATTAAGAAGAACAGAACAGCACAGAAATTGGGAATACATGGACTAAGGATGGAAGATCTCAAAACCAAAATGCAGATCAACGAAATGCAATGGGGAACCACGATACACACGACAACCACACACACGATGCTCATCGCCTTACTGATAATGGTATCCGCCGTGGTTTGGTTTTCAAAGAAGACTACTGCACTTAGTAAGTCAGTTCTTTGTTATCCCCATTAGAATCAATATAAAAGTTAAACTCTCTTAAACTAACTATTACGCTTTCATAAACTATTCATCAGTTTTTCGCTATAAAATAAATAATAACTACTAGGAAATAGGATAAAGGCCAGCCAGTCATCTTTCTGTGCCTATGTGTTTGTGTGTATAGGCTAAAATTATGATAGCATTATTTGATTGCGTTGCCGCGCTTACTTCAACTTTATCTCTGGGCGAGGCAATCAAAAGTAATGCACTCAATTACGTTCAAAAATGTGGACAAAATGTGTGTGGGAATTCATCAATATGGTCAAAATAATATATAACGAGAATATCGATACTTATAGATAAAGGTTATATTATAATTAATATTATAATTAATATTATAATTACTAACTTAAACTTCGCACGGAAAACCAAAAGGAAACAAAAAGAAATGACTGTTGTGAATTTCAGAATGTTGGCAATATTTTGGGAGGATTGACACGTCTATGAGTTCCATTAAAATTAGAAGCCATTGTAATTCATTTGAAGGACAGAACATAACACCCTAATACATACATACTAATACCGCTATTAATATAAACGATGCAGTTAATTACCCAATTGAGTTTCTTAACTCAAATTTCACCAGGATATTGATTGCAA
>JAEIFG010000539.1:0-12073 GCA_018901795.1 Drosophila sp. st01m | reverse complement strand
ATTCGTATGGGAATTTTAATTTTCTAATTCCACCTGCAACCTATTTAAAAAAATAAAAAACATTTAATTAAATTGCATTAAATGCACGCTCGTTAAGCAAGCATTGAAAACGTTCAATGCGTGTGTACATACACAATATTAGCTTGAGCGACTGAAAGAGAGCAAAAAGCCATGGCATTTGATTTTGTGTTCGCTAGCAAGATCGCAAATGTTATTATTGTTTTGTTTCTGTGAACGAAGAAGTGATTTTTATAGCCTTCTTTGTCATACATACAAAAAAAAAGGGCGGCTTGAATTAACTCGATTTTACATATGAAACATTCCTGTTGATTCTGAATTGAATGAGTTGGCAGCTCGCACATTTGTGCGATTGATGAAAATATGCATTTTATCGCTTTGGTGGTGTGGAAATATCGAAATAATTTAAATAATAATATTTACATTAACCTTTTAATTCAAATATTTCTGATACTTTAAGTGGGGATCTGCGTCCGAGCAAAGCAAGGACGCAACAGCGGGCCCACTAGTATTATATAAAATAAATATATAATTTAAATATATAAAATACAAATCGTATAGAACGAAACAGTGAGACAACACGAAATTCTTATTACATAAATACCAGCGCACAATTCATACTCCTTGTGAAATATTTGTTGTTTTCGCTGCTACACCGTGAGTATCAATTTTGTTTGCTAAGGCTGATGAGTTGGATGCGCAGAGAAATAAAGCAAGAGTATGATTGTGGAGATAGCTTATACGAACCAAATACAAGTAACATTAATGTGCAAGGAGAATTCACAATGAATATTGATCCGATTCAGTGAAGTGCTATCATAGATGGTTTCGTTACGAGCGCGTTAGCCGAACAGGAGAACCGCCTAAAGCAGGAGTTTCAAGCATAGGTCAATGATATAAACCAGAAAATGGACAGTTTGCAAATAGATATGCCATACATGTACCCAGACATGTACCCAATGCCCAACATTGCCATGATTTGAGAGAACTTAGGTAAAGCTAAATAATTTACCATGTTAGATCTTAAGTCTGGTTACCACCGAATCTATCTCGCAGAGCAAGACCTTAAAAAACGTTATTTTCAGTCAACGGGGCCAAGTAAGAATTTTGCCGACTGCCTTTCCAAAGGAGCAAATAGGAAAGACGTGCTATGTGTATATAGATAACGGAATAATTTTTTCGTAAAATGAGTCCGATCATGTTAAGCATATTGACTGGGTACTAAAATGCCTCTGTGACGCAAACATGAAAGTCTCAAGGGAAAAGACCCACTTTTTAAAGAAAGCGTAGAATACTTGGGCTTTCTTGTGACAAAGAGTGGAGCTAAAACGGACCCTGACAAAGTGCGTTGTATAAGAGAATTTGAGGAACCCAAGAATTTATACGCACTCAGGTCTTTTTTAAGGGCTAGTTAGTTACTACAGACGCTTTATTAAGGACTTTGCAGCCATGGCAAGACCACTCACAAACTTACTCCGGGGAGAGAATGGCTCGGTTAGTAAGCATATGTCGAGGAAAATTCCGATTAATTTCAAAGACACAGAAAGTTAGGCATTCGATAGGCTACGAAATATTCTAGCATCAGAAGGCGTCATGTTAATATATCCGGACTCTAAAAAGCCCTTTGACTTAACGATAGATACTTCTGCGAATGGCGTTGGGGCTGTGTTTTCACAGGAAGGCAAATTAATTACGATGATTTAAAGAACCATAAAGCAATGCAACACAAATTATGCCACCGAACGAGAGGGAGCTCCTCGCTATAGTATGGGCACTCGGGAAGTTACAGCAATATTTGTACCTGCTCTCCGGTCTTAATCCACCCGGATTATAAGTGTCCTTATTTTATACAGCCAAGCCTGTAGGTATCGGGGCAGTAGGCTTCATAGGGATGACGAAGGTTTAGACAGGTCAATAGTCTTCTATCTATCCTTCGAAGGAGTTCCAGTGGAAGTGGTGGATTCCGTAGGCCATCACTAGTACGCTTATTCAGCAAGCACTCGAGGAAGAGACCAGAATGCAAGGAGGTGAGACCAAGACTTTGGCGAGACTCGGGCAGTTATATTACTGGCCAAGAATGACCGTTCAGGTGCTAGAGAATGTGTTAGGGTGTGACACGAGCAAGGAGACGAAGTACACCGCCCAAATAACCAGAACTCCAATAGAAAAAGAGATGATCACGGACCGTCCCACGCAGAGGTCTACCTGGAATTCTCGGGAAAGTATCCGAGGTCGAGGAAAGGGAACACGTACAATCCCATCGCACTAGATCACTTAACGAAGTTCATCTAGCTCAGAGCATGGTTTAGAAGGATGATATATTTCTATAGTTTGGAGTACCGGAGGTGATACATAGAGATATCAGGAAACAGTTCACGTCGCAGGAGTTCAGAGCCTTTATAAAGCATCATGGAGTCACCCAAAATATCAGGAGGTAGCTGCGGCGGCCGTAGCTAGCATAGATGATGATAGTGACTCCGGCAATGAGGCCGGATCGCTCAATCTTTTTATAGGACGCTCCCGGTTGCCGTTTGTCGAAAAGCAACTAGCTGGGAGAAAACTAAAAATACTTATCGACACTGGAGCAGCCAAAAACCGTAAGAGGAGCTCAAAGGAGTAGTGTTGGTCGACTCCCCATTTGTTGTTAGTTCCATACACGGCTCTAACAAAATAAATGAAAAATGTTACATGTACATTTTTGGACAAAAGACCCCATTCTTTCTGTTAGATTCTTTAAAAGCGTTCGATGCCATCATAGGCCTAGACTTGTTAACACAAGTAGGGGCGACATTGGACTTAAAGACTAACACGATCAAGTACGATGATACAACAGAAATGCTGCTGTACCACAATTGCGATAATGTAAATTTCACCCATGTTGATGACATAGTGGTGCCGTCAACAGTCAAAAGCGAATTTAAAAAGATGGTGTTGAGGAGAATTAAGGCATTTTCGACCCCTAACGAGGCGCTGCCTTTCAACACCTCAGTCGTTGCAACAATTCGTACAACCGCCAACAATCCCATTTCTTCGAAGCTATACCCACATCCAATTGGAGTAGCCGAGTTTGAATGCAAGGAAATATAGAACTTGTTGCATAATGGGATCATTCGGCCCTCTAAGTCGCCATACAACAATCCCAATTTCAAAAAGGGTTTTGATGAACACGGGAATAGGAACAAAAGATATGTAATCGAATTTAGGAAACTAAACGAGCAGACTATACCAGATATGTACCCAATGTCCAACATTGCCATGATTTTAGCCAACTTCGGTAAAGCTAAATACTTTTCCACGTTAGACCTTAAGTCTGGTTACCACCAGATCTATCTCGCAGAGCAAGATCGCGAAAAAACGTAATTTTCAGTCAACAAAGGGAAAGTAAAATAATTTTGGCAAAAAAAAAAAAAAGGCTATGTGTATATAGATGACGTAATAATTTTTTCGTAAAATGAGTCCGATCATGTTAAGCATATTGACTGGGTGCTAAAATACCGCTGTGATACAAACATGAAAGTCTCAAGGGAAAAGACCCACTTTTTAAAGAAAGCGTAGAATACTTGGGCTTTATTGTGACAAAGGGTGGAGCTAAAACGGACCCTGACAAAGTGCGTGGTATACGAGAATTCGAGGAACCCAAGAGTTTATACGCACTCAGGTCTTTTTTAAGGGCTAGCTAGTTACTACAGACGATTTATTAAGGACTTTGCAGCGATGGCAAGACCACTCATAAACTTACTTAGGGGAGAGAATGGCTCGGTTAGTAAGCATATGTCGAGGGAAATTCCGATTAATTTCAATGACACAGAAAGTGAGGCATTCGATAGGCTAAGAAATATTCTAGCATCAGAAGACGTGATGTTAAAATATCCGGACTTTAAAAAGCCCTTTGACTTAACGATAGATGCTTCTGCAAATGGCGTTGGGGCTGTGCTTTCACAGGAAGGCAAGCCAATTACTATGATTTCTAGAACCCTAAAGCATTGCAACACAAATTATGCCACCAACGAGAGGGAGCTCCTCGCTATAGTATGGGCACTCGGGAAGTTACAGCAATATTTGTATGGAACGCGTGACATAAATATTTATACAGATCACCAGCCCTTAACTTTTGCAGTCTCAGATAGACATCCAAATGCTAAAATCAAGAAATGGAAGGCCTTTATTGCGCCAAAACATTAATACTATGCAAAACGAGATAGAGTCCGATGTTGCTACTATACAACAGTGAGCTATCGTTGACCTACACTATCGATGTCACGGATAAGCCGCTTAATCGCTTCAAAAACCAAGAAATTCTGGAAGAAGCAAGTTTCCGTTGAAACGCACATTTGAGCTTTTTCGCGAGAAAATGAGGCACACCATATATTTCACTCGGGATGACGAAGCTCTCCGTGAGCTGAAACAAGTGGTGCAACTAGACGTGGTAAATGCAATTCACTGCAATTTTCACTCCTTAGCTTATATACAAGACGAATTCGTCAGGGTTTTTCGGCAACTAAATTTTGGCATTGCAAAAATAGGGCTGCACAAGAAAATATTAAACAAATTCAGTGCGAATATTATTTCCCAAAAATATCTAAGCTAGTAACGGATTTAATAGCCAGCTGTAAGGTATGCACTAGAGCTAAGTACGGCAGACATCCAAAGAAACAGCAGCTTGGTGTGACACCGGTACCAACATATGCCGGCGAAATGCTGCACATCGATATATTTTCTACTGATAAAAAACAGTTATTAACAATGTATCGATAAATTCAAAGTTTGCCATCACGCAGAATAGTATATACTATATACAATATACTGTGACAACGAAGCAGCATTTAATTCAGAAACTATCACGTCTTTATTGAAAAACCAATTCGGGATTGATGTGGTCAATGCGCCCTCGATGCAGAGCACATCAATTGGGTAGGTGGAACGCTTCCACAGCAAATTATCAGAAATAGCGAGATGCTTTAAGTTAGAAAAGAAATTTGAAGACACTATTGAGCTTATAATGCAAGCGACCGTTAGGTACAACCGTACGATTCATTCGGTTACCGGAAAGAAGCCGATAGAGATAATCCACGCGTCAACCGAAGAGTTCATGGAAAACATTAGAAGCAAACAAACTAACGCTCAGCAGGCTCAGCTAAATCGGAATAATGCATCGAGGCAAGGAGGATCATTGAAGTAGGCGAGAAGGTATTATGGAAAAGTAATAAAAGATTGGGCAACAAGCGAACCCCTTTGTGTTCTGAGGAGACCATTCAGGCAGACCTAGGAACATCTGTTCTTGTTGCGGGGATGGTGGTCCATAAGGACAACCTAAGATAGCCGCATATATTTTGTTTGCCTTTTATGAATTTGAAATTATAATACCCAAGCTAATGAATAGTATTTAAGAAAAAAGAAAAAAAATGCATAGATTTAATTTTTTTTTTGAGATTTGTGGGCATTGTTTTTGTTTTTTTCGCAGTTGTAAATGCCGCGGATCACAGACTACTCGCCTTCCAATTACATTCCCGTTATGGACGGAGAAGTAATGGTATGGGAGCAACGTAGCTATTTAAGACACTCGAGCAACCTTCCAGAGTTCGCTGCGATGTTGGAGGAAACTGACAGATTGACAAATTTATATTAAACATGCCAGAAACTCGTTGTCCGCTTTGAAAGTTCACCACCGTATTGCCAGAGGTATAGACTTTTTGGGTACTGTATTAAAAGTGGTAGCAGGAACACCAGATGCTGCAGATCTTGAAAGAATTAGAATGACTGAGTCCCAACTCATCGAATCCAACAATAGACAAGTAGTGATTAACACGATACCACAAAAGCGCATAAATGAGCTTACAGAAACAGTTAATAAATTACTTAAAGAAAGAAAGGGAGATATTATAGACACACCTCACTTATACGAGTCATTATTGGCCAGAAATAGAATGATAATTTCGGAAATTCAGAATTTAATGTTGTCCATCACTCTAGCTAAATCCAACATTATAAATGCTAGTATTTTTGATCACGACGACTTAAAGTCCATTCTAATTGAACATCCCACAGAGGTGCCCGTAGTCAACCTAATGGAAGTATCTAATAAAAAGATCTTCCATCCGATAACATAGTCCGTATATTAATTGACTACCCCCAAATTAAGTTCATTTGCAAGAAGGTAACAATGTTTCCCGTGGCACACAAAACATCATGCCCCAGCTTGACAGACGACACCGTGGTGGAATGCACCGACGAAATTATGGCCGTCACAGACTGCGCGATCACCAACTACACCTCATTCTGCAGATTGGCGAATCATGAAACCTGCACCAGCGGCTTGCACTCGGGAGGCTCAACCCTCTGCCATACTCAGGCTAGCAACCTTAAGCTGATTACATTGGTGGATGAGGGCACAATAATCATCAACGACCTTCCGGCACGAGTCAGTACAGATGACGGGTCAGAATACCGGTACGCGGCACAAACCTAATAACGTTTCAGCGCCTAGCCATCATAAACGGGACCAAGCACGTAAGTTGGCCATAAGCAAAGTGTCAGCAGTAGCTACATCCCCATTGCTGCCACTGCTGAAACGGAGGAACGAGCATACCTCCTAATCATACAAGAAGTTAAGGATCATGCAGAAGCCCAGTGGTTGCCTAAGGTCTGGTTTGTAGCCGGGGTAAGAGTCAGCCTGGTCTCCAGCGGCTCCATCCTTCTCTGCCTGGTTCTGAGTAGAAGACGAGCGTCGAGGAGATACAACAACTCATGGACTCGTATGGCGTGCCCCGGGACGGCGCATCTTTAAGGGGGGGGAGCAGTTATCAAGTAACCCACGCACTCAGAGTGCCCAGCCCTCGCTTGGGATAGCGCTGACGCTGCAAGACAGCAAGTCAATGGCCCAGTAGCGGGCATTGCAATGATGCAATACGCTAAGAAAATGCCCACGCAACAAAGTCAGCAATGGTAACCTGACTCTTGCAAGGTGTCGCAAGAGCAAGTTATGATTATGCTGAGTCGGCTTGTCGACTATGACCTGGTTGCTCGCGCTCCCGTATTTCATAGGCTAGTTATAAATCACTTTTGTATTCTGGCTTTAGTTTAGTGTAACCTATTGTAAAATAAAGAAGGCGCTTGCTCCGACATCTGCCGTAATAACTTACTGTTGAGCCACAAGGATCATCATAAGTGACGATCCTGGAAGGAGTACTAGATAACTAACAACTAGCCACAAGGATCATCATAACTGACGATCCGGGAAGAAGTACTAGATAACTAACAACCAGCCACAAGGATCATCATAACTGACGATACGGGAAGGAGTACTAAATAACTTGTACACACATACGCACACTTGTACACACATGCAAATGCATGCAAAATCGCACTTGATATTCTTACTAAATATATACATTCGTACTCTCGTTTCATTTATTTATTCATGCTGTCGCCACTTGCAAACACTACCAAACTACAAAACAATTTTACATTGTAAACACTTTAATTAAATAAAATGACGGATGATTCTAACTTTGCTTTCGAGCAAATTTTTTTCGATGTATCGATGGCAAGCTAAAATACTAGATTTTTTTAAAAAATACAAACTTCTGTTCCAAATACCTTCTACACTGGGTTATTTCGAGGGGATGTTTCGAATGGATCCAGAAAAGGTGCAAGCGATTTTTGAAATCCCAGTAAACAAGAGCGTACAGCAGCTGAGGAGATTCTTGGGATTCGCCGGATGTTATCGCAGATTTATCCGGAATCTTTTAGGACTATCGGCAGCTTTGACGGATTGTTTAAAGAACAAGACCATGTTCCGAATGACAGACGAAGAAGGTACTTACCTGCTCTCCGGTCTTAATCCACCCGGATTATAAGTGTCCTTATTTTATACAGCCAAGCCATGTAGGTATCGGGGCAGTAGTGCTTCATTAGGATGACGAAGGTTTAGACAGGTCAATAGTCTTCTATCTATCCTTCGAAGGAGTTCCAGTGGAAGTTGTGGATTCCGTAGGCCATCACTAGTACGCTTATTCAGCAAGCACTCGAGGAAGAGACCAGAATGCAAGGAGGTGAGACCAAGACTTTGGCGAAGACTCACACAAACTTAATTAGGGAGAGAATGGCTCGGTTAGTAAGCATATGTTGAGGAAAATTCCGATTAATTCCAATGACACCGAAAGTGAGGCCTTCGATAGACTAAGAAGTATTCTAGCATCAGAAGGCGTCATGTTAATATATCCGGACTCTAAGAAGCCCTTTGACTTAACGATAGATGCTTCTGCGAATGGCGATGGGGCTGTGTTTTCACAGGAAGGCAAGCCAATTACTATGATTTTAAGAACCATAAAGCTATGCAACACAAATTATGCCACCAACGAGAGGGCGCTCCTCGCTATAGTATGGGCACTCGGAAAGTTACAGCAATATTTGTATGGAACGCGTAACATAAATATTTATACAGATCACCAGCCCTTAACTTTTGCAGTCTCAGATTAAAATCCAAATGCTAAAATCAAGAGATGGAAGGCCTTTATTGCGCCAAAACATCAAAACTATGCAAAACGAAATAGAGTCCGATGTTGCTACTATACACAGTGAGCTATCGTCGCTTAATCGCTTTAAGAACCAAGAAATTCTGGAAGAAGCACAGTTTCCGTTGAAACGCACATTTGAACTTTTTCGCGAGAAAATGAGGCATACCATATATTTCACTCATGGATCTCCTACGAAGCTCAATAAACTGAACAAAGTGGTGCAACTAGACATTGTGATAAAATGCAATTCATCCAATTTTCACACCTTGGCTTATATACAGCACCAACATATGCCGACGAAATGTTGCACATCGATATATTTTCTACTAATAAAAAACAGTTTTTAACATGTATCGATAAACTTTTAAAGTTTGCTATCACGCAGCCAATAGTATATACTATATACAATATACTGTCACAACGAAGCAGCATTTAATTCTTTATTGAAATACCAATTCGGGATTGATATGGTCAATGCGCCCCGATGCATAGCACATCAATTGGGTAGGTGGAACGCTTCCTGAGCAAATTATCAGAAATAGCGAGATGCTTTAAGTTAGTAAAGAAATTTGAAAACACTATTGAGCTTATAATGCAAGCGACCGTTAGGTACAACCGTACGATTCATTCGTTTACCGGAAAGAAGCCGATAGAGATAATTCACGCGTCAACCAAAGAATTCATGGAAAACATTAGGAGCAAACAAACTAACGCTCAGCAGGCTCAGCCCAATTCGGAATAATGCATCGAGGCAAGGAGGATCGCTGAAGTAGGCTAGAAGGTATTTGAAAAAAAGTAATAAAAGATTGGGCAACAAGCGAACCCCTTTATGTTCTAAGGAGACCATTCAGGCAGACCTAGGAGCATCTGTTCTAATTACGGGGATGGTGGTCCATAAGGACAACCTATGATAGCTGCATATATTTTGTTTGCCTTTTATGAATTTAAAATTATAATATCCAAGCTAAGAATGGTATTTAAGAAAAAGAGAAAAAGAATTCATAGGATTGAATTGTCTCTTGCAGATTCGTGGGCATCGTTCTTACTCTTTTCGCAGTTGTAAATGCGCGGATCAATTACATTCCCTTCCAATTACATTCCCTCCAATTACATTCCCGTTATGGACGTTGGAAGTCATTAAAACCGACAAAAAACATTTCTAGAAATTAAAACATTTTATCGCCTTCTCTCCATAGAATTTATTTTATCATGTGTGAAGCGACACGTAAATAATGCAACTATGTAAATAAAATATAAAACAAAATTTAGTTTAATAGATAAATATCTAATCAATATCCAAACAAAAAACCATGATTTTTTATATTCGAAAATGTATCTCTTTTAAAGTACTGCGTTATAGCAGTGTATTAACGAATTTGAAAAAAGTAAATAAAAGAAAATTTTATAAAATGATTTTCGTCATATGGGGTAACTTATTTTTAAAGAAAAGTGCGTGGTTATGCAACGCATTTTAATATAGTGATTTTATTCTCCTCATTATTGAAGAACATTTGTTATTAAAAAAAATATACATATGCATTTAAATTTTTTTCTAACTGTCTGTATTAATATGTGTGATTAATTAGATATCGGTGCATTTTAAATAAAACAGTTCTTTGGATCAGTGGCTCCATTGATGCACTAAGCAAATAATCTATTGAGAACTCTTTTCATACAGCAAAAGTGTCCAAGCAAATGCCTTGAGATTATGTCCACGGGAAATTTTTGCAAAACATAAAATATGCATACTAAAAGTTATTGCCTTTAATATTTTTTTTATAATTGTATTATTTGTACAGGGTATTACTTTTTAAAATGACTTCTAAGGGAATGCATAATATTAAAAAAGATATCGAATTAAAATATTTCGCGGAGTTTTTTTAATTTTAATTAATTTCATAAAACTGCATAAAATACTTATGGTGCTCTGTTAGAACGCGAGAAATGCACGTCAAATTACAATATCTATCTCTCGCCCTGTTTTCACATACACGTTTTTTAGTAGCCAGACAGAGACAGGCAGAGTCGAGCGCCGCGGCTGGTCTTTATATATGCGTGAGTCCTACGGTATGTATTTGGATAAGCTGCTGTGGAAAATGACAACACCGCTTTGCTAATTCGTTGCTATTCCTTAAGTTTTGTACTTAGTCTCTAATACCCTGTACAAATAAAATGTCTTATCAAGAAATTTCAAGCTCAAAAATTAGTTTTCAAACCGTTTTAAAACAGCCAATTGCCAATTACTAAGCAAGCGACGATCTCTGAAAGCCAACTGAACTGAAAGTGAAAATATTTTCCCCCACATATAGCTTCACGCAAAAATTTTCCCTGGCCGCAATCACAAGACATTTCTTTTGACTCTTTTGGTTGAATGAAGTGAGTGCCAAGGACTTATGTCCAGGTACATGGCGAAATTCAATGTTTCGTTGTTTTAATTTTTAATACTTTTGTTCTGCTATTAATATTTTTATATTATCTATCTCATTTGTGTTAATGGTATCATCGATAAATCGAAAGTACTATCGTAAACTTATGTTTACAAAATTCAACACTGGAAGGACATTTGCTCAAAATATAATACCGACTTTTAGGATGGCAAAGTCCCTTGACACATCAATTATACGAAAACAACAAATGTACCTGTATTTGTTTTAAAAAATATTTTATTTTACTCATAACAAGAATAACAAATCTTTCTTTTGCCGAATGCATACCGATCCACGCAAAATGGGTCAAGCATCATCATCGTCTCTGGGTTCACTTTTTTAATGGTCTAGGCAGTGGACTTCTGACTTCGAACAGTCAGATGAATCTACATAAATGTTAATAAAAATGTAAAAGAAACATAAGAAACACGTTTGCCGTGCAAGATTAAGGCTTGTTTTTATTTGAGCGCGCAGATACCACTCGTATGTAAGATATCAAGTAACCCACGCACTCAGAGTGCCAAGCCCTCGCACGGGACTGCGCTGGCGCTGCAAGACAGCAAGTCAATGGCCCAGTAGCGGGCATTGCAATCATGCAATACGCTAAGCCAATGCCCAAGCAACAAAGTCAGCAATGGTAACCTGACACTTGCAAGGTGTCGCAAGAGCAAGTTATGTTTATGTTGAGTCGGCTTGTCGACTATGACTTGGTTGCTCACGCTCCCGTATTTCATAGGCTAGTTATTAATCACTTTTGGATTCCGGCTTTAGTTTAGTGTAACCTATTGTACAATAAAGAGCGCTTGCTCCGGCAACTGCCGTAATAATGTTGTGTTAATTCCAATTTACTGCTGAGCCACAAGGATCATCATAACTGACGATTCGGGAAGGAGTACTAGATAACTAACAACTAGCCACAAGGATCACCATAACTGACGATTCGGAAAGGAGTACTCGATAACTAACAACCAGCCACAAGAATTATTATATATGACGATCCGGAAAATAGTACTAAATAACTGGCGCCCAACGTTTTAAGAAGTCACACCTTTTAGGAGGCCACCTTACAAGTGGAATGTTTAATGGGAACAACTCTAAGTCGTGTTATCTATA
>JAEIFG010000532.1:0-29418 GCA_018901795.1 Drosophila sp. st01m | reverse complement strand
TTCGAGTCGACTTGAAATGTTTTAATATAAAAATTTTGCCAATTAAATCATTTCCATGTTCCCCAAAAATTTACACAACCAAGCTACTCATTTAGCAACTTGTTCCCTGCCTTACCTTAAAAAAATATGTTCTATTTTTTAAATACATTTAAATGCTTCGAGCTAAGCTAGAACATTAAAATATTGATTATATCAAGTTATTGGTAATAAAAAAATTATTTTAAAAATTAAAATGAAACATTTTAAGTATCAATAACGAAAAAAAAGAGAACTTACTTGCCCTAATCGAAAATCTAAAAAAAATAAATATTCAACTATTTAAAAAAAAGAAAATCGAATCTAACCGAAAGTAACTTAGCTTAATTATATTTTTATTTATTCTATTTCTTTAGAATTTTAAGTTTCCTATCTTTCTTATTATTTCTATTTAAAGACTGAGGTAGCTATTCTTATCTGTCAGCCATTTACAAATTTTCCTTATTAATATCAAAATAAACTGACTTAGCAAATGTCTCCTGTGCTCGTAGCATACATCAGTATGGAAAAGCCAATCAGAATATAGGTCTATCTTTTCGGTAGACAAAATACATACTTGAATGATTTTTTTCTTTAAATTAAATTTATGCGGCTTTTTATCAAAATATTTCTTAAAAACTCCAAAGTGAATTTTTATGAGATTAAAAAAATAATCGGATGGTGCCTTGAGCATTAAGTTTTGGTTCACGTAACCAAAATTTTTATTTAAAATATGAAACTCTGAGGAGCAATCAACTTCTTCTGTCGGCTTTACTAGTTTGGCACAAATTTCACAGTCATTCTTTTGAAGTAACTTATGTAATAAGTACCCAGCATAATACCGCAGAGCATTATCATTAGAAGCATCTTCGATACTTAAAATCTTTGCATCTAATAATACTTCTAGTTCTGTATCCTCATCGGAGAATATCAAATCATCGTCATATTCATTATGAATATTTGTGGATGCAGTTTTTGAATTTATTGAGGCTTCTTCAATTATATTGGACAACATCGCATCATCATCGGGTGCACAGTTCCCAGATACTGACGTTGAAGTCAAAATTTTCATCGACAGCATCTTAGACATAATAATATTAAATTCAAACATGGACGGATTTGTGTTTGTAGCACCTCGAGCCCTTATTAAGTAGAACAAATTCTCCAAAGGGTCTTGGTTAAGCCTTGAAGTTGCAAAAAAGGATACTTCTAAGCTCTCACTCCAAACGGTATCCGCTAAAGAAAGTATTGATGAAATTGTGAAAATCATACCATCAATACAATGCACATGTTGTGGATAAATAAAATTTTGTAAAATAATCCCGCATTTCTAATAGGGTATCTTTAACAACATTGTTTTGTTGCAATGCGCTCCTATGTGGATTTTTATCGAATAAAACATGACTATTTAATCAATCAAATAGTTTGTTAATTTTTCCAATAAAAGTGACCATTGCGACAGCATTTTCCTTGCAATGTGGAAAACCACCAGAATTAATTACTGTTTGCACTGCAGCAGCGACACTGTGACTAAACACCTGAGTAGCATATTTTACCTTCATTTTCTCAAAACAGTTTGGAGAAACATGTTTTGAGGTCAGTTTGGGGCATAAACGAGTGGAATTCTTACTATCAATATCAAACAACTCCCTTATAATTTTCCATGAAATTATGCCATCTGGTGTGATTAAATCCCGCTTCAAAATAATATTTCTAAGGGATTTAATTAGATGAGGAGCATCATATATTGCAAATATTTTCCTGCCGTTAACGGAAAAGCTAGGTGTATTTTGATGAACACCCCATCGCTTGAAAACGGCTGTATTGTTTGAGCCCTGGTCGCAAACAACCGCTCTTACGTTAAGCCCTATAGATTTTGCAGAGCCGATGTTGGACTCCAATTGGTTCATTAGAGCTTCATGTTTAACCCCGTTGGCGGTGACAGTGTAACTCAAAACATATTTCCAATTTTCATACAGCCCTCTCACTAAAAAACACACACTTGCTGTCCCCAAAAGACGTGTTGTTTTAATGCCATTGTTTTCAAAGCCTTCAATTTCGTCAAGTAAGGAATTATATTGAAGACCTGGTTTGATTTTCATTTCATCAAACACTAATACAGCCTCTTTTCCCAATTCACTCATTTTATCAACAATTTGTTTTAAGTTTTCAAGTAAAATAGGATTGAAACCGGGCTTCATATTTTTCAAAACCGCCCATCTCGTTATTGTACTAATTGCAGGAAGTTTCAATTTAAAAACATCCCGCAGATACACGTACGTTCTTGCCGAGTAAAAGTATATGTTTTGAGTAATCTGTCTTTCAGCTTTATTGTACACATTTTTCTTTTTAAGAAGCAATTTACATAAAACTTTTGCTTCTTCAGAAACATGAGACAAATTTGAAATAAATGAAAGATTCGTATTAACAGTTCTAAATTTTCGAAATTTCCGATGGACCTTTCGGCGAAAAAATGACTTTTTAAAGTGATAAACCTCTCTTTAAGCTTATCAAAACTATCCCTTTTTTTATTAAAACTTTCCAACATTTTGAAATATTTTTCTTTATAATGGGCCTCATTTTGCTGAATTTTTAGACAGTTCGCACAAAACAAACTATTTAAATTTGATGACTCTGAATCTAACAAGCAACTGTGGCTAGCCAGATCTTTCCATGTTTGAGCTTTTTGGCTATCTTTAAAACTAAGAAGCTCATCTATAAACTTTTCATCATTAGATGTTGGAGTGAGCTCTTGCGGAATGCATTCGGCATTATCGCAAGGCTGCGCAGTCTCTTGATGAGTGTCAGACATTTTGGCCCTTTTATAAACATGATAGGGTTCAATGGGCTCATAATCGTCAACAAAGTCGAATGGGTCAGTGCCATCTGCACTAGACAATGCCAATGGAGCTTCAAATAAATGTTTTGTGGGAACAGCGTCTCCCTTAAGTTTTTTCTTCCCTAAATATTTGCTCTCGAAATGTCGATCGCAAATATAAGTACTTTTCCTTTTAAAATTGCCATCTAAATGACAATTCATAATCCATTTATTAAAATAAAAATCATTGGTTGGAAAAGAAAACAATCTAACGGGGAAATCTTTTGAGCTATTTCTATAGCTACGAAGGCATGAACTGATAATACAGCTGTGACCATTTAGTTTATTCGAAGACTTTGGATTCATTTTGTTTTTATTAATTATTAATAAAAATATCAAAGTTCGAATCAAAAAATTATTTAAGCTAAACTTATGTAGATAATATGTGTAGCTGCACCTACAGAAGCAAACACAAACAGAACTGCACTTATTTATATATGTATGTATATGTTTTAGAAATATACAGATAAATAAATAATATTTATATATTATATAATAATATAATAATATTTAAATAATAATATTTATATATTATTTATATTTTATTATATTAAATAAAATAATAAATTATAATCAGCTGAAAATAAAATGGAAAATCAAAATGAAATATATAAAAATTGGGTGATTCAAATGTGTAGGCACATGCACACAAACACAAGAAAATACACCGAATTCTTAATTGTTTATATTTATTAATGTATTTTAATGACTTATCTGGCACCAGCACTTATAACCAATCACTATCACTTATCAATCACTTATTTTAACACAATTCCACAAGTAGATCGCGCTAGAAATAATTATTTAATAATCACACACGTTTCTATAGAACTTTCGTACTTTAAACGATTCGCGCGCTTTTCACAGCCTACATACATATGTACATACAAACATACATATATATGTATGTACATTTATAAAACGCGCGAATTAGACAAATTTAAAATTCTAAGTCATTTCATAAATATCTATTTTCCAGCACCTAGTACAGCATGATTAAAAAGGGTTTTTTTAATATAAATTTTCTATAATATTTGCATGCATATTCATAAGTCAATTGGACAAGGGCAGTACCATATTAATATATTTTATTTAAAGTTAAGGTAGGTCGGGCATATTGGTATGTATGTATGTATGTATGCAATCATCTAATGTAAGCAACATAAATTTATACCAATGTATGTGTGTACACAAGGAGTGAGAAGAAACTCAGTTGGCACGCGAGCAGCGCGCGTCAATATTCATCTCTCGCCCTCTTTCCACATACATGTTCTTGAGTAGTCAGACGGAGACACATATAGTCGAGCATGCATGTATGCGTGAATCGGACAATAAGTGTGTGCATATGTATGGGCTCATCTGAGAATTGGCAACATTGCTTTGTCAAATCTCGACCACTTTTTTAATTTTGTATGTAAACTAAAATACCCTTCAAAAGTCAAAAAAAATATCGAGATTTTTCACCCTAAAAAAATATGTAACATTCATTTAACAACATATTTTATATATTTTATCGTCATTCATTATAAATTTATTTAATTTTTTGTGATTTTTCATATAAAATATTGATTACAAAAAGGTAGTAAGCGTCAAGGGTATTTCATAGTACGCATGTTTTGTGTTTCGCTTACTGAGCAAGCAACGAGCTCTGGCAGCCGACTGAACTGAAAGTCAATATAATTTCCCTCTGACATTGCATCCACGGCAAAAATTTCCCGTGGACCCAATGTCGAGGCATTTGCTTGGACACTTTTGCTTGTATGAAATGAGTTCTCTATAGGTTATTTGCTTAGTGATATCAGTCAGTCAGTCAGTGAGTGGGGACAAAGTATTTTATATATATAGATGTATGACAAAGAACGCAATATAAATCACTGCTTCGTTCACGGGAATAAAACAACAACAACATTCGCGACTTTGCTCGCGCGGGAGCGAACACAAAAACAAATGCCATGGCTTTGTCGAGTCTCGAGCCAGAGAGCAAGATCTAGCTCTCTTTCAATTGCTCACGCTAAAATTGTGTTTGTATGCGTGCACACGCATTGAACGTTTTCAATGCTTGCTTAGCGAGCTTGCATTTAATGCCTTTTAAATAATGTTTTTTATTTTTTTAAATAGGTTGCAGGTGGAATTAGAAAATTAAAATACCCATACGAATCTGGAAATTTTTTTTCTGATTTATTAAAAAAAACTTCAAGTCTCTAGGACTTGTGGTTTCGCCATTACTGTGATATATCAGTCAGTCAGTCAGTCAGTCAGTGAGGACAAAGCATTTTATATATATAGATAATAAAATATAAATAATGTATAAATATTATTATTTAAATATTATTATATTATTATAATATATAAATATTATTTATTTATCTGTATATTTCTAAAACATATACATACATATATAAATAAGTGCAGTTCTGTTTGTGTTTGCTTCTGTAGGTGCAGCTACACATATTATCTACATAAGTTTAGCTTAAATAATTTTTTGATTAGAACTTTGATATTTTTATTAATAATTAATAAAAACAAAACGAATCCAAAGTCTTCGAATAAACTAAATGGTCACACCTGTATTATCAGTTCATGCCTTCGTAGCTATAGAAATAGCTCAAAAGATTTCCCCGTTAGATTGTTTTCTTTTCCAACCAATGATTTTTATTTTAATAAATGGATTATGAATTGTCATTTAGATGGCAATTTTAAAAGGAAAAGTACTTATATTTGCGATCGGCATTTCGAGAGCAAATATTTAGGGAAGAAAAAACTTAAGGGAGACGCTGTTCCCACAAAACATTTATTTGAAGCTCCATTGGCATTGTCTAGTGCAGATGGCACTGACCCATTCGACTTTGTTGACGATTATGAGCCCATTAAACCCTATCATGTTTATAAAAGGGCCAAAATGTCTGACACTCATCAAGAGACTGCGCAGCCTTGCGATAATGCCGAATGCATTCCACAAGAGCTCACTCCAACATCTAATGATGAAAAGTTTATAGATGAGCTTCTTAGTTTTAAAGATAGCCAAAAAGCTCAAACATGGAAAGATCTGGCTAGCCACAGTTGCTTGTTAGATTCAGAGCCATCAAATTTAAATAGTTTGTTTTGTGCGAACTGTCTAAAAATGCAGCAAAATGAGGCCCATTATAAAGAAAAATATTTCAAAATGTTGGAAAGTTTTAATAAAAAAAGGGAAAGTTTTGATAAGCTTAAAGAGAGGTTTATCACTTTAAAAAAGTCATTTTTTCGCCGAAAGGTCCATCGGAAATTTAGAAAATTTAGAACTGTTAATACGAATCTTTCATTTATTTCAAATTTGTCTCATGTTTCTGAAGAAGCAAAAGTGTTATGTAAATTGCTTCTTAAAAAGAAAAATGTGTACAATAAAGCTGAAAGACAGATTACTCAAAACATATACTTTTACTCGGCAAGAACGTACGTGTATCTGCGGGATGTTTTTAAATTGAAACTTCCTGCAATTAGTACAATAACGAGATGGGCGGTTTTGAAAAATATGAAGCCCGGTTTCAATCCTATTTTACTTGAAAACTTAAAACAAATTGTTGATAAAATGAGTGAATTGGGAAAAGAGGCTGTATTAGTGTTTGATGAAATGAAAATCAAACCAGGTCTTCAATATAATTCCTTACTTGACGAAATTGAAGGCTTTGAAAACAATGGCATTAAAACAACACGTCTTTTGGGACAGCAAGTGTGTGTTTTTTTAGTGAGAGGGCTGTATGAAAATTGGAAATATGTTTTGAGTTACACTGTCACCGCCAACGGGGTTAAACATGAAGCTCTAATGAACCAATTGGAGTCCAACATCGGCTCTGCACAATCTATAGGGCTTAACGTAAGAGCGGTTGTTTGCGACCAGGGCTCAAACAATAGAGCCGTTTTCAAGCGATGGGGTGTTCATCAAAATACACCTAGCTTTTCCGTTAACGGCAGGAAAATATTTGCAATATATGATGCTCCTCATCTAATTAAATCCCTTAGAAATATTATTTTGAAGCGGGATTTAATCACACCAGATGGCATAATTTCATGGAAAATTATAAGGGAGTTGTTTGATATTGATAGTAAGAATTCCACTCGTTTATGCCCCAAACTGACCTCAAAACATGTTTCTCCAAACTGTTTTGAGAAAATGAAGGTAAAATATGTTACTCAGATGTTTAGTCACAGTGTCGCTGCTGCAGTACAAACAGTAATTAATTCTGGTGGTTTTCCACATTGCAAGGAAAATGCTGTCGCAATGGTCACTTTTATTGGAAAAATTAACAAACTATTTGATTGCTTAAATAGTCATGTTTTATTCGATAAAAATCCACATAGAAGCGCATTGCAACAAAACAATGTTGTTAAAGATACCCTATTAGAAATGCGGGATTATTTTACAAAATTTATTTATCCACAACATGTGCATTGTATTGATGGTATGATTCTCACAATTTCATCAATACTTTCTTTAGCGGATACCGTTTGGAGTGAGAGCTTAGAAGTATCCTTTATTGCAACTTCAAGGCTTAACCAAGACCCTTTGGAGAATTTGTTCTACTTAATAAGGGCTCGAGGTGCTACAAACACAAATCCGTCCATGTTTGAATTTAATATTATTATGTCTAAGATGCTGTCGATGAAAATTTTGACTTCAACGTCAGTATCTGGGAACTGTGCACCCGATGATGATGCGATGTTGTCCAATATAATTGAAGAAGCCTCAATAAATTCAAAAACTGCATCCACAAATATTCATAATGAATATGACGATGATTTGATTTTCTCCGATGAGGATACAGAACTAGAAGTATTATTAGATGCAAAGATTTTAAGTATCGAAGATGCTTCTAATGATAATGCTCTGCGGTATTATGCTGGGTACTTATTACATAAGTTACTTCAAAAGAATGACTGTGAAATTTGTGCCAAACTAGTAAAGCCGACAGAAGAAGTTGATTGCTCCTCAGAGTTTCATATTTTAAATAAAAATTTTGGTTACGTGAACCAAAATTTAATGCTCAAGGCACCATCCGATTATTTTTTTAATCTCATAAAAATTCACTTTGGAGTTTTTAAGAAATATTTTGATAAAAAGCCGCATATATTTAATTTAAAGAAAAAAATCATTCAAGTATGTATTTTGTCTACCGAAAAGATAGACCTATATTCTGATTGGTTTTCCCATACTGATGTATGCTACGAGCACAGGAGACATTTGCTAAGTCAGTTTATTTTGATATTAATAAGGAAAATTTGTAAATGGCTGACAGATAAGATAGCTACTCAGTCTTTAAATAGAAATAATAAGAAAGATAGGAAACTTAAAATTCTAAAGAAATAGAATAAATAAAAATATAATTAAGCTAAGTTACTTTCGGTTAGATTCGATATTCTTTTTTTTTTAAATAGTTGAATATTTATTTTTTTTAGATTTTCGATTAGGGCAAGTAAGTTCTCTTTATTTTTCGTTATTGATACTTAAAATGTTTTCATTTTAATTTTAAAAATAATTTTTTTTATTACCAATAACTTGATATAATCAATATTTTAATGTTCTAGCTTAGCTCGAAGCATTTAAATGTATTTAAAAAACAGAACATATTTTTTAAGGTAAGGCAGGGAACAAGTTGCTAAATGAGTAGCTTGGTTGTGTAAATTTTTGGGGAACATGGAAATGATTTAATTGGCAAAATTTTTATATTAAACATTTCAAGTCGACTCGAAGGTTATTTGCTTAGTGCTGATATATCACAGCCATGACCAAACCACATGTCCTAGAGACTTGAAGTTTTTTTTAAAAAATCAGAAAAAAAATTTCCAGATTCGTATGGGTATTTTTATTTTTTAATTCCACCTGCAACCTATTTTAAAAATTAAAAAACATTTAATTAAATTGCATTAATTGCACGCTCGCTAAGCAAGCATTGAAAACGTTCAATGCGTGTGTACGCATACACATACACAATTTTAGCGTGAGCAACTGAAAGAGAGCCAGAGAACAACAGTTAGACTCAACTTCAAAGAGAGCCATGACATTTGTTTTTGTGTTCGCTTTTGCATGTGCGTAGTGCGAGCAAAATCGCCAATGTTGTTGTTGTTTGGTTTCTGTGAACGAAGAAGTGACTTATACTGCGTTCTTTGTCATACATAAACATAAGTGTGTACATATGAATCGGCTGCTGTGAGAATTGACAACAATGCTTTACTCATTCGTTGCTGCCCCTTAAGTTTTGTATGTAGTCTGTGATACCTGTACCATTAAAATGTTTTATTAAGAAATTTATACATTAAAAAAATCGTTTTTATTTATAAAACAGCCCATTACACTTATTATATAGCCTTTCTTTATGAATTTGTTAAATTTACGGTGTTTTACCTTGAAAAATATTGAAGGCAATAACGTTGAAAGCGTAATGGGTATTTCATAGTAGTAGGCATTTTCTTAGACACTTTTGGTTGTATGAAATTAACTGTCTGTGGGTTATTTGCTCACTAATATAACATTAAATCAGAAGCTCTTTTTAAATTTTCACCTGCATTTTATTTTTGAAAATATAAAATATTTATTAAATCGAATTAAAAATGCATGTTCGCAAAATCTATGTACTATTTGTCAATCCGTAAAGCATTACGGGCTTATTGTTAGATGGCGCCACTAACAATAGATGGCGCCACCTCTTTAGTAGTGTGCAAATGACGAAATAATTTAAATAATAATATTTCTGATACTTTAAGTAGGGATCTGCGTCCTAGCAAAGCAAGGACGCAAAAGCGGGCCCACTAGTATTAAATTAAATAATAAATTATAATCAGCTGAAAATAAAATGGAAAATCAAAATGAAATATATAAAAATTGGGTGATTCAAATGTGTAGGCACATGCACACAAACACAAGAAAATACACCGAATTCTTAATTGTTTATATTTATTAATGTATTTTAATGACTTATCTGGCACCAGCACTTATAACCAATCACTATCACTTATCAATCACTTATTTTAACACAATTCCACAAGTAGATCGCGCTAGAAATAATTATTTAATAATCACACACGTTTCTATAGAACTTTCGTACTTTAAACGATTCGCGCGCTTTTCACAGCTTACATACATATGTACATACAAACATACATATAAATGTATGTACATTTATAAAACGCGCGCAATTAGACAAATTTAAAATTCTAAGTCATTTCATAAATATCTATTTTCCATCACCTAGTACAGCATGATTAAAAAGGGTTTTTTTAATATAAATTTTCTATAATATTTGCATGCATATTCATAAGTCAATTGGACAAGGGCAGTACCATATTAATATATTTTATTTAAAGTTAAGGTAGGTCGGGCATATTGGTATGTATGTAATACATACATACTATGTATGCAATCATCTAATGTAAGCAACATAAATTTATACCAATGTATGTGTGTACACAAGGAGTGAGAAGAAACTCAGTTGGCACGCGAGCAGCGCGCGTCAATATTCATCTCTCGCCCTCTTTCCACATACATGTTCTTGAGTAGTCAGACGGAGACACATATAGTCGAGCATGCATGTATGCGTGAATCGGACAATAAGTGTGTGCATATGTATGGGCTCATCTGAGAATTGGCAACATTGCTTTGTCAAATCTCGACCACTTTTTTAATTTTGTATGTAAACTAAAATACCCTTCAAAAGTAAAAAAAAATATCAAGATTTTTCACCCTAAAAAAATATGTAACATTCATATAACAACATATTTTATATATTTTATCGTCATTCATTATAAATTTATTTAATTTTTTGTGATTTTTCATATAAAATATTGATTACAAAAAGGTAGTAAGCGTCAAGGGTATTTCATAGTACGCATGTTTTGTGTTTCGCTTACTGAGCAAGCAACGAGCTCTGGCAGCCGACTTAACTGAAAGTCAAAATAATTTCCCTCTGACATTGCGTCCACGGCAAAAATTTCCCGTGGACCCAATGTCGAGGCATTTGCTTGGACACTTTGCACTTCAAGTCTCTAGGACTTGTGGTTTCGCCATTACTGTGATATATCAGTCAGTCAGTCAGTGAGGACAAAGCATTTTAAATATATAGATAATTAAAAACTCGTAAACTACACGAAATACTTTGATACGATTTATTTTTCTAGCCTATGCATTCCCTTAGAAGTAAATTGAAACAATTATTTTTGGAAAACTACCATTTTTAAAATTTTTCCATTTTTAGTAAATAATTTTTTACATGTTTTAGTATGAAAAACAAGTATGTATTTTTCGATTGATGAATGATAGACTTGAGCCCTCTTTAATGTTTATTTGCTTAGTGGTGTGACGCAGTGACGGTAGCTATTTCGAAACTTTTAGTTATCATTGTTTAATAAACAATTGTTATATGTGATTTCCAGTATCGTTTTTTGTACAAGTCTCCGTATCTAAGCGTTTATTTATTTATATTATTTTATTTTCCAGCTATATGCAGCCGACATTTAAAATTTACATTAAGATAATTAAATTTATTAATATTAAGTCAAACAATTTTTATAAAGTAAATATTAATTAAAAATATAAAATATTCTAGGGGTATTGAAAAACAACAAAAACAACAAAAATACAATGAACGAATACAACGTTTGATCGTTCCATCGATTACTGTGAGAAAGAGCATTTAAGCGTTGTTACCTGGCTTGAGTGACATTGTTTATATTTGTATATGCACTTTTGCTTTTTCCATTAAAGAAATAAACGCGCGCACTGTGATTGTGTGGGTCTGCGTCCAAGCAAAGCGTGGACGCAAAAGCGGGTCCCTCTAGTAGTAATATATGGGCATTAATAGTTAGTTAAGCACACTCCAAACTAATCGTACGGTACAGATTGTTATAGTCAGCACACATAATACGAAAGGGTTCATGTAAAGCCCAGTTATTGGTGCAATGCTGGAGATATAAAGGATTAAGGTTACGAGTAAATCTAAGAGGTGTGTTAAAAGTTGTTTCGTCCAATAAACTAACTGAGTCTACTTGTCTACCGTAGTAATTAATAAACGAACATTACTCCAAGCATAATTCTACGATTAGTAAGACAGGGTATATTAATTAAGCGGAGTCTACTATCTATGATTGTATGAAGGCAAATGAATTTCTTAGTACCAAAGCTCGCAAATAACAGTTGACCGTTTCTTGCAGTCACCAAATAACTATTTTTTGCGCACCACTCTTTTGCATTTGTATGAGTGTATATGCGAATGATCAGTCTACTTGTAAATCATACTTGCTTTTGTAGATTGTGGATAATGAATTCGGGATTGACGACGACAAAATTCATCAAAATATGAAAAAAAAAGAAAAATTTGTTTAAAAGGTACTGAAAACAAAAGACCGCTTACGATGAATCTTTCGATTTTTCGCTCTTCTGCTGACACTCAATGAGTGAACGTTCGGTTGGATCGCTCTCTCTGAGTTGTTGTTGAGTGAGAATAACAAGAACCATGCAACTGAGTAGTTCTCAGTGAGAACAGTTAGCCGAAAACCAAAACAAAGAGAAACGAAAAGTTCTGTTCAGAACGAGAGCACACGCGCATCGACTTTTACGGTTGCAGACCGCCAAACGAAAGACGGTCAACTGTTAATTGCGAGCTCTGGCAAATCTTAAAAATTGTTTTTGAACTGATTCTATTCTGGCTCGACGTAATACTTAAGATTCGGACGAACAAGACATGTATACAAAAGTTTAGTAATATAAGGATCATCAAATTCCTTGAACCAACGCTTAATAAACCCAAGAACCCCCATTGCATTATTGACCGAAACATCAATATATTTATCAAAGTTCAATTTATGATCCAGAATTCTACCAAATTATTTACTAAATCATTAACGTATTTTAAGATAATGCCATTAAGTGAATAGTGACAGGTTTGGCGAAAGGATCTATAGAAAGTCAATACTTTTGCACTTTAAATATTAAGTCAATTGGTTTGACACCAAAGAAACATGACATTTAAGTCCGCTTGCAATAACCTACCAGAGAGGATTACTTTAAGTTAAACAAAGCTTGACGTCATCCGCATACATGATTGCATTTGAGTGAGATAGAACAGATGGAGGATCGTTTATAGATTACGTAAAAAGAAGTGGACCAAGATGACTACCTTGCGGTACTCCAGACGTAGCTTCGATCGGCTTTGAGAATGAAACTAACTCTATGCGTTCTGTTACTCAAATAATTATATATCCAAAGAAGATGATTATTGGAAAAGCTAAGAAGGTCAAGCTTATGAATTAGTAGTGAATGATAAACAACGTGAGTTTGCATCTTTTCTTGGATTGGAGTCGCAGCACCCCGTTTTGTGTGCATTTAGTTGAGAATCCATCCCTAACTCCCTTAATGAGTTGAGTCTTCCAGTCTATCCAGTATTGGCTGCATTTTCCTAATTCTGGGCAGGAATAGCGTCGGCACCTTAGAGCTTTTGACAAAATTCCTTTGCTGTTGCTGTTTTGATTGTAGTTTCTCGCCAATATGTATAGCGTCTTGCTCATCAAAAAAGGCATTAAATTATTTTGTTGTATGCTCATTCTGCTCTTTGTATAATTGTTATCTTTGATTTTTTTTCAGTTTTACTGGTAGATTTCTTGGTGTTACTGTTGCAGTTTGGAACAGCAGTAGTGGCGTTTATATTGCTGGTAGTATCAGATTTATTAACTGATGCCCAAATGTTGGCTGCACTCAGAGGTAATATTTTAGGCGCCATATTAGCGGCCGCCATAGTGTCGTCAGTCGTGTCATCTCTATAGTTGTCATCTTCTGTTACAGAAGTAGTCGAGGAGGAGCAGTTACCATCTGAAGAGCTACTGTCGCTGAGTCTGTCAGGATCAGTTGTAGTCGGGATCATTGTCGCCATTAAAAGTGAACCTTCATCTAATTCAATATTTATTCCAGGTTCGGAAGTTAGTGTTGGCATCATGGCTGCTGTTGCTGTTTGCATTTCTCAGTTGCTCAGCTTCATGGATGACAGTCTTTGGCATTGGATTCTTATTTTTTGTTGTGGCTGCCGAAGTACAGACGATGATGTTGAATCGCCTTCTTCCTCCTCAAAATCAGTAGACCCATCCAGAAAATCAAGACCAAAGGAAAATATTTGTGGCGAGATATGGCTGTCCAATGTGGCAAATGATGCGGCAGGGGAGATCCCACAACGGCGGTGATTGTTGACATCGTAATGGCGGCGACATTTTCTTTGTCGTCTCTCTTTTAATCTTTTTCACTGGCGTCTTTGGTGCCATTTTTTCCAATTCTGGCGGGATCGTTTGGAGGCGTTTTTCTGGTCGTTTGCATTTTAAATGGGTGCAGCTGTTACTGATGTGAATGCTGTTAACCCATTATATATTATTTTTTTTATAATTTTTTGCGTTTCTAGATTTTGCAGGCTTACTACTTTTAATTTTAACCATATTTTTTAAGTACTTTTAATTGTTCATTTAGCAGTCACTTTAAGGTAGCCAGCAAGATAGGAGACGGTAGTTTTTTTTTTATATATCTCTCGCTGTACTGGAATTGCATATAGTGCAACATATGACAGAGATTATGTCTCACAAAAAACAAAAAAAGGGGACACTCGCATAAAGCACCAACACTTAACATTGCACAATTAAGTGTGCAATGCAAAATTCTCTTCCTTTTGTTTTTTAATTGTATTGTTCTTTTCATATTTTTTATTGCTGTTTTTATTCAAATTTATATATATAACGTATATGTATATATTATTATATAGTAACGTATATATACATGTATCTCACAAAAATATCTTGCCTTTTTGGCCGACGAAACTTGTTTAAATTTTTATCTGTATTATATACATATGTATGTCTTTTAATATATATACAGTTATAATTCGAACACATTTTATTTTTGGTTTTAAGCCGGCAAAACTCCCAGCGCATGCGTCAACGCTCGAGTTTTCAACCAGACTCCCAAACCTTGCAAAAATCTGTCTGTTTCTAAGCTCGATTTCTTTGTGTTCCCCGCTACCCTTTTGTCTACACATTTTCCTCGCCCACGCATGCTCTTTCAACGGACCCCCTTGGCTTTGACCGTGTCACCAAGAACAAAAATGAATATGAAAACCAAAAATCCAAGTCCAACTCCAATTTTGAGCCAAGGCTAGGGGGTGATAAGGAGAACATTGACCCTAACTCTAGTCTTTCCCATTCCGATTCCATCACCGATTCTAACTCCCTATTCAATTCCGATTCTCATTCTGATTGCAATCCAATGCCTGACACAGAATGGTCAAGCGTCATCATCAAGTGCTTCGGACTTTAGTCATTCCGTCTCCGAGCAGTACTGCATACAATTTGTCCGTGACCAGCAGCGTAGAATGTCCAAGCAATTAAAAATTTTGACCGATCATGTCATGCATAATGCTGAAAAATCGCAGCACTCCCATCCCATCGATTCCAACAGTGAATCTATCTTTAAAGCAATCAGTGATCAGGATAGAGTCATTGCCACACTCGCTGATCAAGTCTTTCTAATCTATATATATAAAATGCTTTGTCCTCACTGACTGACTCACTGACTGACTGATATATCACAGCCATGGCCAAACCACAAGTCCTAGAGACTTGAAGTTTTTTTTAAAAAATCAGAAAAAAAATTTCCAGATTCGTATTGGTATTTTTATTTTTTAATTCCACCTGCAACCTATTTTAAAAAATAAAAAACATTTAATTAAATTGCATTAAATGCACGCTCGCTAAGCAAGCATTGAAAACGTTCAATGCGTGTGTACGCATACATACACAATTTTAGTGCGTAGTGCGAGCAAAATTGCCAATGTTGTTGTTGTTTTGTTCCTGTGAACGAAGAAGTGACTTATATTGCGTTCTTTTTCATACATAAGTGTGTACATATGAATCGGCTGCTTTGAGAATTGAAGACATTTATTTTATTATTCTTATTTTATTATTCGTTGCTGCCCCTTAAGTTTTGTATGTAGTCTCTAAAACACTGTACCATTAAAATGTTTTATTAAGAAATTTATACATTAAAAAAATTGTTTTTATTTATAAAACAGCACATTACACTTATTATATAGCCTTTTTTTTATGAATTTGTTAAATTTACGGTGTTTTGCCTTCAAAAATATTGAAGGCAATAACGTTTAAAGCGTTAAGGGTATTTCATAGTAGTAGAAATTTTCTTGGACACTTTTGGTTGTATGAAATGAACTCTCTTTTTAATTTTCACCTGCATTTTATAAAAAAAAAAAATTTGTCAATCCGTAAAGCATTACGGGCTTATTGTTAGATGGCGCCACTAACAATAGATGGCGCCACCTCTTTAGTGGTCTGCAAATGACGAAATAATTTAAATAATAATATTTCTGACACTTTAAGTGGGGATCAGCGTCCGAGCAAAGCAAAGACGCAAAAGCGGGCCCACTAGTTAGAAATACATTCTTTGAAAGACAAACTCCGCCATCTCGTCCTGTGCGTATCATTCCTCTGCCAGGCCATCCGCCATTGCTAGAACTTCTATCCACACCGCCAAGCTCACCCGAAGCATTAACGGTGTCTTCTGCATCATCATCGTCAACGTTATCAACGATAGAAAAATTGTCTCCCTCATTGTCCGCACAATCGGTGTCATCTGAGCCACAATCGGTGGCATCCGAGCCACAATCGGTGTCATCCGAGCCACAATCGGTGTCATCCGAGCCACAATCGGTGTCATCTCTTCCAAGTCATTACTCCCCCTACTCCCCTTTCTCATCACCTGCGTTATCCGACTCTGACACTAATTCCAGTCCTCTCTTGTTCAGAGACTTACGGCTTGGTCTGAGAATTCCTCCTCCTTCTCCCCCTTCCCCCCTATTATAAATAGCAAATAAATTGAACACTAATGAAGCAAAGGTTTTTAAATCAAAAAAAAAAAAACTTATAGATAAATGCGCAATATCTGGCGTTGAGTAATCATTTTTTGCATAAAGGACACATATGTTTGGACTCTACGGCGGATGTGAGGCAACTTTTGCAGAAAACATGTCCACAAGGCGTTGCGCATGGCTCTCGATGGCGAACATCCTCAAAACAAACTGGACATTTGCACACAGCCTCTGATGAAATGTTTGGTGCGTCGCGCAAGCCACCACCTGCCGAGCGTGGTGGCGTGCAGAAATAAATGATAGCATTGACCTCATAATCCGAAGATAGATCTACGAGATCAATTACAGACTGGCCTGTTAATAAAATAAAGTTATTAAACTTACCTTAATTAAATAGGTTGTTTAAATACCAGGTGTACCAATTGGTACACCTGATACATATGTATGTAGACTCACTGATATTGTTTGAACGGCGATTGCGCACTTACGACTCTTGGAGTCGAAGCGGCGACTGCTTCGTCGACTTCAAGAATCATATCCTCATGACTTCGCTGCATATTTCCGTTATTATTCATTTGACGAAGACGACTTGCAAATCCTGAAAATAATTTATTTTATGAAAACCAAACTAACATTCAGGTTATTTTCGCGGCTATACAAAGGGAATTGACTAATGTATATCGGCACAGCTGCTTACTGAGTCCCGTTACCTTTCGAAATGAAAAAAAACAGTGATAATAAAGGAAATGACAATTGGAAACACTGGAAGGTACGCATGTATGCGTGAGCGGCTGGCTTGGAGAGTATGCGGAGGCGAGTGCAAAGGGATAGAAGAAAAAAGATCGACAGCAGTGTTGCCAATTTGGCCATTTCCGGACAGATCTGTCCTGTTTTAAACTGCTTCATCCGGAAAAAATATCAAACATCCCCTATCCGGAAATCTGTCCTTTTTTAGTTCCCTTATACGGAACCATGGCTTTTTAGGACTGTTCGGCTAAAAATAAATTTATAATTTAGGTTACCGGACAATTATGCTGTTTTAAAAAGCATCGATTTATTTTCGGTGGATCGTGTTCTCCGATGCAAAAAACAGGCAATTTTTCCAATTTTGGAATTGTTTGAGAAGAGCTGCGACACAAGGAGCAAAATAGTTGCCCAACATGACAAAATCCACCTCATAAAATGGGAAAATGTTGAGCATGCTCTCAAATTTTGGTAGGAAGTGCGAAAATACCGGGACAGCGCAGGCAACAATCCATTTGCAGAATTAACTCACTTCACCTTAAATATACTTTCGTTACCGTGGTCCAATACGGAAGTAGAGAGGGTGTTTAGCCAAGTCAATTTGGTGAAAACCAAAATGTGAAACAGGCTACAGGTGAAAACATTAAATTCTATTTTGGCAGTCAGGTAAATATATGTGTATATTTTTATATAAATCAGTAATATTTACATGAATTTTATCTTTAGATTTGGATTGCGTCGGCATAGTATGTGTTGCCACAATTACAGCTTGCCAAATGAATTTTTTAATCAAATTGGGACAATGTCCACATATGAAGTGAATTAAGAATGCGTGGACATTGATAATGTATATAATATATTACCTGATTAATGATCCAAATATAAATAAATGATTTTAGATTAGAATATATAAAAAAAAAAAATTTTGTCCTTTTTTTCATCCATTTTTTAAAATTTCAGCCTTTTGTGTCTGTTTATTTTTTCAAATCTGTCCTGTTTTTGTAAAAAATGTTGGCATCACTGCTCAGTGGCAGTGACAATATCGTCAACTGCAAATTCGATTCAATTTATCAATTGATTAACAAATGAATGCTAATGCAAAATGCATTCAATCATGACAGCAAAATACCAAATGCATCATAAAGTCATTTAAACAGATAAAACTGTATATATTAATTCGTCTAACAATTGAATTGAATTTTCACCATCATCATAATGTTGAAAAACTTACTATCCTTAACAAAAATTAAAAGAATTGTATCTAAAACAATTAAATGCCATATCGTCCAAATAGACAAAACAATTGTATCATCTCACTCAGTCTTGACATTTTGCCACAAAAAAAAATGCGAAAACAATTGAAAAAATCACATTAAAAAGTAAAACACGCAATTCTCCACTAAAAATCATAAAAAAATAATTGCATCTTGATTTTATATAAATCAAATCAAATTTCTTTAATAAAGAACACTATAAGCAACGTTTAACCAATTAAAACAGACAATTAAAACACATGTATCATTTCAAACATCAAATTCTTGGCAGTTTTCCACAAAAATGCCAAAAACAATTGAAAAAGCCATATCAAACTATAAAAAAAACTAGTTATCTTAAAAACAAAACAAAAATGTATTTGAATGCAGTCTGCTGTCACAATGTCTAAACAAACAAATAAATCATCTGAATCCTTTGTTCAAAGAACCTTGTAATTCTACACAAATTATATACGCTCTTTCCATTGTTAACAAATTACATGAAAATATCAATTGTTATCAAAATATAGACCCTGTCAGCTCCACAAAAAGAATCTAAATTGTATCAACACCTAATCAAAATTTTTTATATATACTAAAAATATATTTAAATTAATCATTGTCATACCGTCTGAACAGACTCTAAAACAATCATTCCATCTTCTCATAAATCTTTGTATTAGTTTGCAAAGTCTCTCTGATAGGAATGTTTATAATCAAATCAGTTTTTCGCAAACTATACGTCTTCTCTCTATGACCCTCAAACCGTCACTCTTGTACGCTTCGCCTCGCTCGCCCCCGTACACACTCTTATCAAACTGAAAACTGAATTTTCATTTGTATTTCCGTCAAACAAATTCAGTGACTCATTTGGGACTTTATTATTTCATTCATTTCACCTTCTCATTTCACTATCTCTCTTATTAAAATTTTTCAGTTTTTCTTATGATTTGCCTGTCAACGTCAAAAGGTTTACGGCAATAATTGTGCTAACCTATACGTCTATGCTTGGCTTTTGCTCAGTGTATAACTAACTTCCACTTTCTTTATAGTCAACAATATTAACCAACAACTCATTTCCTCCACTCTATCTACTAATGACACGTCAAGTGCAGCATTGGCGCTTTTACAGATTTGAATACGTGCACACCGCGTGCATACTCGCACGCACTCCCGCCTGATCGTCAGGTTGGGCGTAGAGGTCCACATTGCAATGTGGTCGGCGTTGTATGGGAGAGCGGCCATAAATACTTCCTGTGCAGCTAGAAACTTGAGATTTCGCATCGGACATCTAATAGAGAGTTAGAAAACACGGTGAAAAATTTGGTAATTTTGGACAGAATGGTTCCAAGAAATGGCAACAGTGGATGATCAATTTTCGAAGAAAATCATCTTCAGTGATGAGGCACATTTTCACCTCAGTGGATTCGTCAATAAACAGAATTGCCGCATTTGGGCGAATGAGAATCCAAGAGTGATTGTCGAAAAACCAATGCACCCACAAAGAGTGACTGTTTGGTGCGGTTTATGGGCTGGCGGCATCATCGGGCCGTATTTTTTCCAAAATGAGGCCGGTCAGGCAGTTACTGTGAATGGTGTTCGCTATCGTGAGATGATAACGGATTTTTTATGGCCACAATTGGAAGATATGAATGTGGACGATATGTGGTTTCAGCAGGACGGTGCCACTTGCCACACAGCTAACGAAACAATGGCTCTTTTGCGCAACAAATTCAATGGCCGTGTTATCTCACGTAATGGCGATGTCAATTGACCCCCAAGATCATGTGATTTGACACCGTTGGACTTTTTTCTTTGGGGTTATTTGAAAGAAAAGGTGTACGTCGATAAGCCAGCAACAATTCAAGAGCTAAAGGATGAGATAATTCGGCACATTAACGGCATAGAACCTCCATTATGCCTCAGCGTCATCGAAAATTTGGACCATCGTATGGAGGTGTGCCGTCGAGGTCGCGGCGCTCATTTGGCCGACATTTTGTTCCATACATAATTGAGTAATACCAATATATCATAATAAAATAAAATTTCAATAATTTCCTAAATAGTTTGTGTTTTATTCAATATCAACATGTTGATCAACCATTCTGGAACCATTCTTGGAACCATTCTGTCCATTCACGACGTTTGGAATGGTCAAGAGGCTTTAGTTCTTGAGCCAATTGCACCTTGTAAGCGTGTAAATGCAAGTCTTTATGCATAATGTTCATCAACGACGAGCGTGAGAGGTGCAATTGTTGGGCACGACGACGAGTTGAGGTGGACGGCTCTTCAGCCACACTATCGCGAACAGCAGCAATATTTTCTGCAGTACGAGCTGTACGAGCATGCACTGGTGTTCTCACATCTTCTACAGACCCGGTTTGCTCGAATTTTTCCACGATTTTTGCGATTGTACGCACGTTTGGACGATCAAATTGACCAAAAAAATCACGAAGTGCACGATATGCATTTTGATTTGAACGCCCATTTTCATAATAAGTCTGGATAACTATAACACGTTGTTGGATTGTGTATCTCTCCATGGTTCAAATTGAGTAAGTCTGAAACAGAGAAATGTCAAATTAAATTCGGAAAAAAACTTGGCGTTTAGGTGTGGTTCACATTCAACATATTATACAAAAAATTATTCTAACAAATCAAAAACACGTTTCGAAAGAATCGTTTTACATTTGTTGAGTAAATTTCGTGGCCCGGTTATAAAAGGAAGGGAAGTTAATAATAACCGACATATAAGATCTTGATTTGTGGCTACACGTGAGATTTTACGTGTATGATTGAGTCGGTATTTTTTAACGTCCTTGTTCCTGGACTCGGCAGCTTCTTCTGAGAGCTCTCCAATTGAAAGTAATGCATGTTGAATAACATCTGGGGCATGTATTAATATTTTATGAACTGTAGAAGGCAAATAATACCAGGAATACCTTAATGTTAGTTCTTTTGCAGTATCTAGCGCTAATTCTCGAAATTTTTCTATGTTAATTTTATATCTAGAGGCCAAGGCTTGCAGTAATGTTGCACAGCTTTCAATTACATGTTGTTCTATACCAGTTATTTCTGCAGATACTTGCGTGTTATTGAAAAATTTTCTTGCAGTGTTGCAATCATTTGAATTTCCACTACCACCTGTTTTTGGATTATCGACAATAAGACCCATTTTTTCACGAAATTCGGACTGAATTTTATTTTTTCCTTCTCTGAAATAATTCTTTATTTTCTTCGCCTCTTATTTGAAGAAAATATTCAAAGGAACGAATATAGGCATGTAGTTCCAATACAAATTGGAAACGATCTGCTCTGACTTCTTTTTGTATGCATTTATCAATTTCGTTCATTTCCGTAGGTTTGGCTTGGCATATGTAGCACTTCAAAGATGATGTTTCACCTAAGGCATTGCACACTTTGCCATCCACCATAGTGAGTTGAAGTACATGTTCTATATAGATTTTCCGGTTGGTAGCAGTGTTAACTTCAGTGGGAGTCAATTCTTGAATTTTGTTTTTAAATATAGTTCTTCACTTTTAATTAAATTAACTGATTCCTTTTTAAACTGAATTCGAATCGGGCGGCAATAACGGGTAGACGATGGCCGTGGGTTTTTCCAAATAATTTTCTGTCCGTTATCAATATCAGATTTTACTATAAGTTGAAGAGGAACATATGATGTCATAAATAAGGAACTGTCTTCCAAATCATTATTTTCAAATTTTTGCTTATATTGGCTGTGTCCAGAACTGCCATCGAAGCCCCCTTTCCCTATTAATGTGAGGTAATTAGAGGACTTATCGAGTTTATCTGTTACATCGCTCTGTAACTTTAAAATGTGCGTCGCAGTGTGGTCCAAGGTAAACTTTGTAGCGAAACTTCAATCTCAGATTCTGTAACGCTTATTAGCTCAGGATAGCTTCTCTGTTTTTCCTTTAAAATATTATTATAGCAGGGAAAAAGTTTAGCATCAATTTTACTGTTAACGAAGCTTCTGACGAGTTCATATTGTTGTTTTGTTAAATTTGCTTCAGTTATTAGAGCAACTACTTCACATTCCTTTGCTGGAAAAATCGAAGAATTTGGTTGGCTGCAAGCCCAGCGTAAGTCATCCCCAGCTGACTCATCGAGTTCTATTAAGTCTGCTATCCGTCGCCGCTTCGTTCTTTCTGAGCACTCTGCTAGACTTAATTTTGGACGTCCTCGACCAGATAATTTACTGGACTTACGTAAAAATATATTTTCAAGTTGTGCTAACCAGTCCGAATTTTGTTCAATAACTTTTGCTTTTATTCTATGGCATTGCTTCCACTTTTCTGCAAATTTTTTGAATATGAAATCAAGTACTTTCTTAGAAAAGTTTTCAATAATTTCAAAACCATCATATTGAAATATATTATTTACGTCATCATATACTTTTTTAGCTTTATCAACAAATGAACCTTCTACTGAGGACCACATCTAAAATCAGTTTGCACTGATATAAACTGCCTATATATAAAAAAAAAAAATTTTATAAAATTAAAAAGTTAAACTAAAAATTCGCAATTGAGCAATTGGAATTTCAAACCACAAACGAATACGACGAACACAACAAAGCACAAAAAATGCACGAAAACAAACAAACGAAAAATATGGACGAACACAAAAAAGCGAATAAGTCGGAAATTTGCAAAAAGTTGCAGCTCAAATTTAACACATGGACTAAGAAAACATGTACTAGTATTAATAAATAAGTTTCGTTACGGGGTAAGACGGGAATCACAACTATTTCTTTCTCTGAAATCAATGTAAACAGAAAAATACACCACTCGGCAGGTCACTGGTTAAACACTTACTTTAAAACAATAACACAACACATAATGATATAAAAACTACTCAGTTTTATAGTGCTTACCTATTTTTTCAATATTCATTTTATTTGACGATGATTAGATACGATTTAATATTAAAATTAAATTTTTTTGTGAAAGCTAATATTCAAGCTGCATTCACTGCAGCGTTCACGTGTTGTTTTTTGTCTCTTTTCTCTCGCTATTCGTAGCGCGTACGAACGAGACAGACCAAAAATGGAATTACAGTTAGTTTTATTGGTATGTTAAGCAGTATTATTCAGACAAAGTGTGACCAATTTCAAACTTTTATGTTTTTATTAGTGGGCCCGCTTTTGCGTCCTTGCTTTGCTCGTACGCAGATCCCCACTTAAAGTATCAGAAATATTATTATTTAAATTATTTCGTCATTTGCAGACCACTAAAGAGGTGGCGCCATCTATTGTTAGAGGCGCCTTCTAACAATAAGCCCGTAATGCCTTACGGATTGACAAATAGTACATAGATTTTGCGAACATGCATTTTTAATTCGATATAATAAATATTTTTTATTTTCAAAAATAAAATGCAGGTGAAAAATTTAAAAAGAGCTTCAGATTTTATGTTATATTAGTGAGCAAATAACAAACAGATAGTTAATTTCATACAACCAAAAGTGTCTAAGAAAATGCCTACTACTATGAAATACCCTTTACGCTTTAAACGTTATTGCCTTCAATATTTTTGAAGGTAAAACACCGTAAATTTAAAAAATTCATAAAGAAAGGCTATATAATAAGTGTAATGGAGTTTTTTATAAATAAAAACAATTTTTTTAATGTATAAATTTCTTAATAAAACATTTTAATGGTACAGGGTATCACAGACTACATACAAACTTAAGGGGCAGCAACGAATAAGTAAAGCATTGTCGTCAATTCTCACAGCAGCCGATTCATATGTACATACTTATGTATGACAAAGAACGCAGTATAAGTCACTGCTTCCTTTACAGGAACAAAACAACAACAATTGGCGATTTTGCTCGCACTACGCACATGCAAAAGCGAACACAAAAACAAAAACTACGCACATGCAAAAGAGAACACAAAACAAATGCTCTTTTTAAAGTCGAGTCTAACTGTTGTTCTCTGGCTCTCTTTCAGTTGCTCACGCTAAAATTGTGTATGTATACGTACACACGCATTGAACGTTTTCAATCCTTGCTTAGCGGGCTTGCATTTAATGTAATTTAATTAAATGTTTTTTAATTTTTAAAATAGGTTGCAGGTGGAATTAAAAAATAAAAATACCCATACGAATCTGGAAATTTTTTTTCTGATTTATTAAAAAAAACTTCATCTAGGACTTGGGGTTTGGCCATGGCTGTGATATATCAGTCAGTCAGTCAGTCAGTCAGTGAGGACAAGGCATTTTATATAAATATATTTAGATTAAGTATAGCTTTGACCTTTATGTCCCATTTTATTTGAGAATATTTGGACATGTGGTGCTTTTTTAACAGAAGCACCAAGTTGAGTAAAAGCTTACCGCCAATTCTGCTAGAACAAACAGCTGATCAAACATATGAATTTGAGATCGGATAACAAATGCAGTGTTGAAACTTAAATATTTTGGTGTCCCTAATGTATGCTTTCTCATAATATACAGGGGTGGGCAAAATTATTTCCACAACGTGCTTTTTTTTCAACAGTCAATTTTGATCGCTTATTGCTGCTACTTTTGTACTCAGAAACGAACATAACGGTATTTGTTGTGCTTCTACATCTATACAAAAGCAAACGAAAGGAGAAGTTGAAAAAAAATTGTTCATGGGCTAAGAATAGATGCATCGAACTGATGCTTGTCTGTTGACAGAAGTATTTTCACACAATTTTTACGCAGCCAAATTATTTACACAATGCAAATTGAAGATTAGTCTTTGATTTGCATTGAGTAAGTGAAGTTCTAGTTGATGTTGATCGCTAAATTGTAACTTAAACTAACTGTTAACAGTTAAGTTAATTGATAAAACTAAGCATTTAATTTGTAAAATGACAAAAACAAAAGAGCTATCAGTTGAGCATCGAGCCGAGATTGTCACTAAATTTAAGGCTGGTACTTCTGCATCCAAATTAGCTGAGTTGTACAAAATATCACGTAATACTGTGTACAACTTTGTTAAAAAAAGGACACAGTGGGAAATTTGGAAAATTAAAAGAGAACTGGCCGAAAAGTAGCATTGAACCCAAGAGACTGCAGACACATTATAGGAGTTGTACTAAGTAATGTGTGCAATGTAAGAAATTCCATCTGCCTCCTCCTGCCTCTCTCTCAAACATACAGACTCTTTAACCGCTCATATTGTCGCCTGTGCTTTTGCTTTTGCGGTTTGTTCTTGCTACCGCTTAATTTGTATTTGGTTTTGCACTCGCCTCTGCTTCTGCATTTCTCACTCAATTTCAACGACTTAAGGGGGGCAATGTAGGCAATGCGAATGATATATTCAAATTAATATATTTATATTGCGATATCGGTTTTGGCGATATATTAAATATGCGATATTTTATTGGGATATATTTGATATCTTTGCGTTGGTCACACTTGAATTGTTAGAAGGAATACAAGCGTCATGAAAATTAAAGACAATTATTCGGAAACTAAAAATGGCACTATTAATTCGAACAGCATGATTCTTTTGCAGTCCGCAATGTTCAACACACGATATTTTCCATACTAATACAGATTAGGAATACCAATATATATTTTCTAAGAGAGAATTTCATTTTCTTTACCACTATTAATTCGAACACTGCGTAATATGATTTATAGTACTAATATACTTAAAACCAACAATTATTGAATATTAGAATTTTATAACGTCGCATCTGGCTTGTACAACGCATTTAATCCGTGTTGGCATTTCTTGTAACAATTTTTGGCAGTGTTCTCGAGAAATCGAGTCTCACATCTCTTCCAGTTTAAGTTTAAGGTCAGAAATGTTCCTTTGAGGCTCATTAGGCTCAGACCATAGTGCTTGCAGGTAACTTTACTGTCCTTTTAAGACAGTCTTTATGGTATACTTCTGCCTTTGTACGGATGACGCGTTTTGTCGTATCACCGACACTAACATCAAATTTAGCTTCATCGCTAAATATGATGGTGTCCTATTGCATTTGAGTCCAAGACATCCTATCATGAGCACATTGCAAACGCTTCTTATTTTGACGAAGCGTAAGCAAGAGTTTTGATTGCCTTTGATGGCGGGGTGTTATTGCTAATATTCGGCCTCTCTTTGCAAAATTATTTTTAATGCTTCCAGTTTTCTTGAAAATTTGGGGTGATATAAATGCACGGACGACTTCATTGCTTATCTAAGTAATTGTCTTCCCAGATTTATAGAAATCTTTAATCAAATAATGTGATGTGCTTGCAAATAGGCTGACCGCGTGCCATCGTTGCTAAACTTTGACTGATCTGCAGTAATTTTCAAATTTTTTGCATTCTGCATTGTGATATTATTGCAGACTATAAATAGATAGTGATACCGTTACATTGGTTGCTTTTGGTTTGTTCTTCTCTTGAGACAACTTAACTTAGCTTAAACAGTGTTCGAATTAATAGTAGTTATTTTTTCTTATCTCTTAAAAACTACCGATTGAATAATTATTTATATTGTTGTGGTTCTTGGAAATACTACAAAATTTTTTTTTCATCGTAAGGAGAATGAAATCATGCTGTTCGAATTAATAGTGGTTGGGGCTCGTACTATGCACAAAATCAGTCAAAACAAGCGGCAACTCCAGTAATCTAGTGTCCCACATTAAAAATAAACACTATAATATATATGAAGTGTCAAAAAAAGGTATGTCGAATTTTAAGTGGCGCGTTTTCTATGTAAATCTGGTACAAAAGTTAGCGTCACATATATGTAGACAAAGCGCATTATTTATACATTTAATTAATTATACATTTGTTTTATAATTAATAATTAGCATTCGGACAACACTGAAGATCGTCCAACAATAAAAATATGCGCTGCATTTCAGAGTTGTGACGCTTTTAAGGATAAGTAACTTAAAATGTGAAGTGCGGTTTTATTAACTTTTATTTTATTTTAGAAAATGGATAAAAGGCAACAGAAATAACAGAAGCCATTGTGTTTATGATAATGAAGAATAACATGCCTATCCGGTGTCTCGAGAATGAAGGACTAACACACCTGATGAAAAAATGCCTGCCCGGACCAAGGCAATATTATTACAATTTGTGGTATATTAATATTCCTAATTTTATTTATTTTATTTTTCTGGTAACAACATTATTATAAGAAAAATATACGCAATTAAAGTTGATCGTTGTGAAGGACGTTGCGTTCACCTGCGATGCTGTGACTATAACAAACTCCAGCCGAGCATTCCTTACTATAACAGCGCACTTCATCAATAAAATTTTCTTGAAGAAAAATGTTTAAAAGCAGGTAGAATGGACCAGGTTAGATTATATATATTTTATTTCTCGTTTATCGTTTTCTTCTTTATTGTTTGTCGTGTTTGTCTTGTGTTCTGTCAACTTTGGTCATTTGTCACTGCACAGTGGTTCCACTTGTACTGAGCCGTGGCCATAAATACTTCGCGTTGAGATATCGTTATGAAATTTTCCCAAAAATCTAAAAAAATTATTTGAACATGTAGTAAAAAATTGGCTAAATCGGACGACTATATCCTATAGCTCCCGTAGTACGGCTAATATGCCGATGGTGTGCAAAAACACTTCCAATAGAGTTGCAGGGATAAAATTCTATTATTGGCATCTATGATATGTAGGATATTTAAATTAATTTCTGTATAAATTTGTGAAAGTGAAACTCCTCACTCTCTCCCTCTCCCATAACTTATGTGGCTGTTTAAGTTTGACATCATTAAAAAAATCTAATATGTTAGAATTTATTGGCAAGCGACCATACATTATGTCGAAGTTTTCAATGTCACCATAAATCTTAACAAGTTTTGCAGAAATAGGCTCTTCCTTGCTTTCTGACACTGTCTTAACTCCATCCATACCAGCCAATTTCAAACCGCAAACATTACCTTTTGATTTATTTTCTTGTGCATTAAATTTAAAGAATTTGTGCACTTTTTATTTAACTCCCTTCCCATTTTGCATAAAATGTTTTTATTAACCGTACGCACTCAATTCACAAACGCAATTAAAATATTTCGCAAATTCAACACTTGATACATACTATTTATCGACGTAGTAGTATGCAACTCAAGAATATTTTGTGTATTTTGAGTGATAATATACACAAAATGTTTTTGAGTCGCAAATTAATATGCATCACTCGCTTAACAACGTTTTGGTTCATTTCACTCAAGCAAATACTCGCACTCTAAGTGTAACAAAAGAGAAAAGAAAAAACGATTGTAGTCCGAGCGAGAGCGAGCTAAGCGAACAGCCGATGAAGCCGTTGCTCGCGAGTTTTTTCGCAAATACTCAGAAAAGAGCCTTATTTGAAGACGACGCAAAACGCTCAACTGTTATTTGCGAGGTATGCCCATAAGTATAAACAAATGAAAAATCTGTAGTTCTTTCAATCATAGGTATATAAGAAAAATGTATTTTTTTTAGTAAAAGTAAAATTGAATCGAATTTTAATATGGGTGCAAAAACTTAACAAATATCATCTAACAAATTCAATGTCGATGCAAAAAATTTAGATTTATCTCTCTTTGGTAGTTTTCTTTGACCTGTTATAAAGGGGTCAGAACGCAGAAGAAGTGTATTTATTAGATCGGTATTAGTTAATATGCGAGAAGTTTTTCGAGTATGTT
>JAEIFG010000530.1:0-13818 GCA_018901795.1 Drosophila sp. st01m | reverse complement strand
ACCGAAACATAAATATGTTTGTTAAACTTCAGCTCATGATCCATTTAAATCATTTACTGAGTTTTCGATATCATTAACGCATTCCAAGATAATGCCATTAAGTGAGTAGTGACAGAAATGGCGAAAAGATCTATAGAAACTCATTACTTTACATTTAGCACTGGTTATATTAAGTAAATTGGTTTCACACCAAAGAAACATGGTATTTAAATCCGCTTGCAATAACCTATCAGAGAGAGGGTCACTATAAGTTAAACTAAGCTTGACGTCGTCCGCATACATGAGAGCATGAGAGTGAGATAGAACAGATGGAAGATCGTTAATAAATAACGTAAAAAGAAGTGGACCAAGATGACTGCCTTGCGGTACCCCAGACGAAGCTTTGATGGACTTTGAGAATAAAGTTTTGAAACTAACTCTTTGCGTTCTGTTACTCAAATAGGAAGATATCCAAAGAAGAAGATTATTGGGAAAGCCGAGAAGGTCAAGCTTATGAATTAGTAATGAGTGATTTACAGAATCAAAAGCTTTACTGAAATCAGTATAAACAACGTCAGTTTGCATCTTTTTCTTAAACCCATTAATGATAAGGGAAGTAAACTCAAGAAGGTTAGTGGTTGTTGATCTACATCTCATAAACCCATGCTGACAAGGAGAGATAATAGAACCACACAAATGTTGGAGAAGAGAAGTCATTATTTTTTCAAGCAACTTGGGAATTGCAGAGAGCTTAGCACCCTTTTTGTGAAGAGGGATAATATAGGAATCCTTCCATAGGCTTGGAAAATATGAAGAATCGATTGATAGGGTATATAATTTATGTAACGGACTACATAGAGATTCCGCGCAGTACTTTAATACAGAGCCAGGCACACCATCAGGACATGGCGTGTGTACTGGTTTGATTAAGTTAAGTTCACGAAGAAGCGAGCTATCTGTGATTGAAGGGCTGTAAATACAATTTATACTACTAAGATCATACGGGTATGAGTGACCAGCATGGAGACTAGTCATACAGTATGTGGTTTCAAAAAAGTAGAAGAAAAAAAACCAGACACTGGTTATAAAACAAAAGTAAACAATTTAAGAAATTTTTCACAAACAGAAACTTCAACAAATCAAAATTTAAAGTTTTAGTCACACCATAAAACTAACACTTATAACTACATAATTTCACACGTTGCATATTTTACAAATATTTTTGTTCAAATCTATATTTCTATTTCAAACAATTTTATTGATTCAAATATCTTAAATATTTATATTCAAATTTTTTCCAACTTTTGTATGGCCAATCCTAACAACTTAATAAGACCTCCAATTCTAAATCATAGACAGCCAGTTAGAGAAGAAAACAGGACTGGAGAACTTAGATCAGGCAACAGCCACCATCAGTGAGATTCTAAGACAACAGTTACCAGTTCTACTAAGACAGTATAATTCGCCCGAAGGATTTGCAAACGTTGAAGATCAGGTAATATCCCCAGAACATGTTAGAAATGTAGGAGATCTGGATAGAGTTCCAGACATTGTTAAAACGATTAGAGAATTCTCAGGAGAGCCATCTGAGTTTAGTTCGTGGAAGAAGGGTGTATTTTTGGAGTTTTGGACGCATACAGTGCTTTACAGGGAATACCTAAATTTTATGGTATTTTGCATACCATACGCAATAAAATAATAGGACAAGCGGACATGGCATTAGAGGCATACAACACCCCACTCAACTGGACAGCCAATTCGAAGTGTTTAACACTTCACTACGCTGACAAGCGTGACATTTGTGCGAGGGTTACAGGGTGATTTGTCTCGTTTATTAGGAATAAAAGAATTGGTAGACTTACCTTCAGCCCTTCATCTGTGCTTAAAATTAGAAAATCAAACGTATCGTGCAAACCTTGCCACGAACAAAGGTACCGGAAATTTCGGCTTTCTTAATTCGAAACCCCATACCTGCTGCACGCAGTTTGCAATTCATAAATAGGCAGCCGCCCTTGGCGCCACCCAGATATTTTCAACAACACAGTATCCACAACAACCACCGACAATACCACACAGACAGAATTTCGGGTACCAGCCCGCTGTAGCTCGACAATTATTACCCAGCAGACAAGTACAGTCGCTAACACAGAAGTTCCCACCACCCAGACCTATGGCCCAGAAGCCTCAACCCCATCCAGAACCCATGGACATCGACAAAAGCTTACAGGCGAAGATGGTGAATTTCATGAACAGACCTCGACAAACAGTAGAAACAGGTAAAGGACCACCCTGTCCAACGATAGAACAACCACCAGGATATAAGAAAACTAGAAACTACAATATACAATCCGCAATAATGACTCAAGACGCCAGCACATACGCTACAATGACAGAATACTTACAGGCAATGGCAGACTACTACGTTGAGAACAACGAAGAAGAGACTTTGGAAGAATACGCAGAAAAAAAAACTGAAGACACCCACAGCGCACACGAACAACATGATTTTAAAAACACATATAAGAGCTCACCGTAACGCATAAGAAAATAAAATTCTATTAGCAGAACACTTTTATTTCCCTAATATGAAAAATAATCACAAGAATAGTTAAGCAATGCAAAGTTTGCAAAGAATAAAAATACGATACGCATCCCCCTAATACTGAATTAAAAAAAAAAAACCCATTCCAGTGTACCCAGTCATGTGATATACGTTGACATATACTCGACCGAACGCCAAATTGTTTTAACAGCAATAGACAAAGGTTCAAAATTGGCTCAAGTTCGGTGTCCCTAAACATATTGTTATGGACAACGAAAAATCTCTTAATTCCCAATTAATTAAATTCATGTTAGAGCATCTAGAAACAGAAATTCCAATACGAAAAAGCAAGTCAAGACAACATAGACAAACTAAAGACAAAACAAGATACTGACTTACAACACCACAACAAGCACCGAAAAGAAATAATTAATTATCAACCGGGACAGGAAATATTTGTAAAAATTAATCAAAAAACTTTCGTCAAGATATAGGAAAGAAATAGTCAAAGAAAATAAAAACACAACCATTATTACACAATCAGGTAAAACAGTACATAAAAAGTCATATTAAAACGCAATAATTTACAGAATTTTATTATGGAACTTGGATACCACTTCGGGAACAACGAACATGACAACTATACAAACGCGCATACCATGACAATCCACAAAGGACTTGGAAAACTACAATCGTCATCAACCAAACTGGTACACTTCATAGACCTGGAACAAATTCAAAATGCACTATACCTTCTGCGCGACCATACTGAAAATAGCTTAAAACGAAGCCCACTGTACGCCACCTTACCCCACGAAATTAATACCACATTTCTTACATTCCAATCAATTACATCTTACATATTTCCCCAAGACAAGAAAAACTAGATATTTAAATTGGTTAGAATCAGGTTGGAAATACATAGCAGGTAGTCTAGATCATGATGATTTGGAAATGTTAGAACACAATTTAAATAGCCTCATTGACAACAATAATCAACAGGTCATAATTAACAAACAATTAGAACAAAGAATAAACACACTTACATCCGATTCAAATGCACTCGCTAATTCTATTCAGAAAAGTAGTTCAGTTAGTATCGAAATAGCCATCAGTTTACATAACCAAATTAGACTTTTGAAAGAAGAAATAATTAATATTAAATACGCAATACAATGGGCACGACTAAATATTATAAACACACTTTTACTAAATGAAGTCGAATTAATTAAAATAGAAAAATTTTCAAAAGAGGCAAATTGCCACCACTTTCAATAGAAGAAATTATGGAGTTTTCCGATGTTTCAATCCTACACAACAAAACTACACTTCTATACATTGTTAAAATTCCAAATTTAGAAGAAATAAATTATGAAAATATTCTTGTAAACCCAATTGCCAAAAATAAGACGATCATTCACTTAAATTTTAAAGAAATATTCGCATACAGTAATCTTACCTATGGCATTGGAAAAAATTGTAAAACTCTAGATAATATAAAAATTTGCGATAAGAACCAACTTGTTAACATAAGCAATTCAAATTGTATTCCAAAATTAGTTAAGTCAGAAAAAGTGCTGTGCAGTTTTAACAATGCAGATCATATAACAGAAGTGGAGGAAATCGCCGAGGGAATCATCTTCCTAACCGACTACAAAGGCAACGTAACCCTGGAATGGCACAAAACAGCATTTGGAGGGTTCTTTCCTAATACAACTGGTTAACGACTCAAAATTGATAAACAACCAACGGTTTACCAATTTCGAGCCAATCTTTCAGACCAGGACACCCATGGTGCAGTTTACACCGGAAGAAACCGAACGACTGAGGGTTCTTTCATTGAAAGCATTGGAGGAGTTGCAACTGAACAATACTGGACAGCTGCAGCACATTAAAACCCACTCTACAGTTAATAGCATCACTCTGTTAACAGTCTTTGGCATTACCCTGATCTTCATCTTTGGTTTACACGCATATAAAGGAAGACAGAGGAACATAACATTGCAACTTGGGCCTACACCGATCTTGGATACAAATGCAACCGCAGTAGTCGCACCTCCAGATAGCAAGCAAGCAACAACAACGATGCCGCTACCCCAGTTCAATAACATTCCCTATTTTTAAAGATCGCTTGAGGACAAGCTTAAACTAGAGGGGGAAGGGGGAGTTAAGAACAATAATGTTGGAATGTGCCAACAAATTTGCAAACGCAGCGTCTGACTAACATCCGTCACACGCAAAGTTCATAAACCTGAAGTGAACTTTGCCAGAAATACTAGGATTAAGACAACAATTGCGAAACTTTTCCTTTTTTTTTTAAAAATATTTTTAAAAAAAAAAAAAATATATTAAATAATAATAATAACAGGGAAAAAAAAATTTTTTCTTTTTTTTTTTTTTTTTCAAATTTAAAATTTATAACCAAAAAATTATATTAAACTTTTTTTTTCTATTTTTTTATCTTAATACCATTATATTTTTTGTGGGGTTTTTGAAGGGATTTTTCTGAGCGATTGTTGTTGCGAATGTTGTGTCTCCAGTGTGTCTTGATTTGTATATGTTGAATGCTGTCTTATTGTCGACTTTCTCTGTGGTTTAAAGGCAATAAATTTTCTTGTTCTCTAATGAAAATTGGACATTTTCTATCAAAGGAGGAGTGGTTATTGCTTAGGTTCATAGTGGTACAGTTTATGCAGTGTTGTCCATTTTGTCATTTATCCATGTTCTCAGTTTCGCAGTGTTGTGGTTTTCCGCATGTAGTACATGTTGTGTCAGCTGATTGACATATTTTGAATGTATGTCCAACACGAAGACATTTTCGACAGCGCATAGGTCTTGGGATATATATACGAACATTTATTCTATTGTATCCAATGTGTATGTATTCAGGAAGATCATGTAGAGCAAATGTAAGAATGATTAACCCGGTTTCAATGCGTTCATTGCCTTTCATGTTTGTAATTTTTCTAACATCTGACACGTGTTGTGAGCGTAGCGCAGTTTGTATGTCTTCTTCTGAGATCATTCTTAAATCATTGCAGTAAATTACCCCTTAGTTAAGTGATGCGTGTTCAGTTATTTTAACTTTAATTTCGGGAGATAATTCTGAGAGCTTTAACAGTTTGAAGGCTTGCTCTTTTGTTTTCATCAGAATTGTTCCGTTTCTCATTTTTTTAGTAGAGTGCGACTTCACCATTGCACGTGAAGTCTATAATTTTTTTGATTAGGAATGGTGAAACATTTTCCAAATTTTGTATTTTTGATTCAGTGTTTTTGTTATACATATTCGTTGTTATTCTTTCCATAATTAGATATTTAGGTCCAAAAGAGTATTCCATAGTATTTGTTTTTCTGTCAGGTGGGTCAGGTGGTCGTTCCATTGTGCAGTTTTTTGTGTGCGCTTTGTGCCTTCGTAGTTTGGAGCCTCAATGTTTATTGCGCGGGGAGAGGCAAATGTCTTGCTTGAAGGTCAGACGGCACCGTTACACTGCACTGTTTTGTCCAAATGCCGAATAATAAGAACTGAGCAATTTTTAGCAAAGAAAAATAGAGAAAATCACTTTTGACACGCGCGACACAAGCGACACAGCCTACTGAGATTTGGAATTACTTTGTGAATTGTTTTGGAATTTTGTTCGGTCATTGTAAACTGTCTCATATATACCTCTTGATTGTGCTATGTGTTTCAGTTTTGTTATGCTTGTAATATCATGTCTAGCTATTAGCTATCGTAAAAGACTTAGCTTCTATTTCTTCAACGAACTTACGGATACTTCCAGAGAAATGTGTGTTGTAGAGTTGGCGAAGCAGCTCTTCACATGGTGTTTGAGTATTGTATTCTTTGAATCATCAGATCCGGCAATGTTGTAGCTCCATATAATTGTGATATTCTTTGAGCATCTCCTGAGATTTGCGTTTCGATCGCACTGAAGAATACATGCTTTTGCCTGGGGTCGGTCGTTGGGTATAGTTGGAGAATAAAGTTGATTCTTCTGATTAACGTGCTGAGTTCTTGGGGGATTGGCTTCTGACAACAATTGGATTGGTTCGGTTGCCATGGTAATAGAGTTTTTGTTTTTACGCTTTTTTGGTTTTTTATAGTTTTTGTTTTTACCCTTTTGGGCTTGTATGCCGTAGATTAATTCTTGTATATTAATCACTAGTTACGTAGTTCTTTGGCGGATAAGGAAAGATTTATTGTATTACGATTGCACGTTCACTTTAGCGCCGATTGGCGTGGATCAATCTCCAAAGATACGCTTGGTCGTACAAGGATCTTTGTCACTTGATTGAAATTAGTAAACGAGTCGCACAACTCACTCTCTTTTTCCTACCGAATGCGCCAGAAACAGATTCAGAGTTAGGGCTTAATAAAAAAAACAAAAGTCGTTTTATTTTACAAACACTTTATTTAATTCCAAGTATTAGGAAAAGTACTAGAGCCTTTAGATTATCAATTAGTTGGACAATGGACTTCAGAATTGAAGGGGGCATTAGCGAAACTACCGCAGTTGATAGTAAACTCAGAATTGAACAAGTGTTAAGGGACGCGTTCGCGTTATATAGGCGAGATGAAACCGTTAAGATTTCAAGTGGTTGAATTGTTTATCATTGTTTTAGAGTCAGCGGTTTGGACTCCGTGGGAATTGTATTTTTGAAGTATAAAATATGATACTGGGCATTGGCGTGAATGGTCAAAGTCAATTGAAGGGCTCTCGTTCTTTGATTACAATTCGTACTTAAAATTTAATGTATTTGGGTTTTAAATTTAATGTGTAAATATGAGCTTTACAGTAGTGCTCTTATGTTATATTCTAATTTATGATTATAATTTAAGTGCGTGTAGAATGGATATGTTACTATATATAGGTTGAGTGTCGTTACCAGGAGGTGATCGCTTCTGGCCGACACTGGGTTCATACTTTACCTGAGAAATGGTTCTATAAGACGTTTGCTTCTTTTGGTTCTAATTCTTATTTCATTGGTTTATTTTTAATTTAGTTTTAAGCTCTTAGTGCCGATCGGTGCTGCTGCTCCAATAAGAATGATGAGAATCGTTGAATTCAACTATTCATCAAAACTTGAACATGAAACAGCGCCTACATATATTTTTTAGTTGTCGCTGAAGCGTTGTCGGACTGTGAACTGGGAGTATATAGCGGGTGTTAACTCCTCCCCAGCTCAAGATCTGCGTGCCGCAGATTAATGAGTCTTGTTTGACTCTGGTTGATCCATTGCTTCTAGGTTTGCTGCAATGTCGCAGACATTAGGTATCCCCCTGTGGGGACGTCAGTTTTCTCCATAGGAGAAAATTAAGCTAGTAGTTCCTTGGTCACGTTGGACATCTTCTCTTGGTTTCTCATGCTCTACCGACTGAGCGAGCCGGTCTGGCGCTTTTTAGTAATCGGGGGACACAGCATCTCTCTCCAGTTTCTGTAGCTCCTCTTACTGGCAAACAGTGTTATTGCTCATGGAGAGGCAGTCTGCCAGAACTTTTCTATTTTCAAGTTATTTTAGTTCTCTAATAAGATTTTCTTTTGCAGCTCCTGTGGTTATTGCAATTAGAGTATTCAACTTATTCCGCTTTTTATTCCTTTGGTGTCTTCTCCCAGCTCGTTTTGTCTTCGGGTTCCTTATTTTGCAGCGTCCATTAAACCCTCTTTTCGCTTCTGAATAGAGGTTTCCAGACATCCGGAGAGCCTATTGATTCCATCCATCGCATTATTAAGGTAGTTGTCGATCAAAGCTTCGGCAAGGCAATCGATTCCCGCGTAAATTCCTCAGCAAGTCTGTTCATCTTTGCGAGATCGACGATGTGCGCCAATTTAAAAACGTCGTTGTTTCTCCATACATCGACGTGTTGCAAAGGGAAAGACAATATGTAGAGATTTTAATCGTTTAGTTTGTTCTTAGTCTACATATGTATATAATACATTTTACATATCATTTTATTTTCTTTCTGAGTTTTATTTTTTCTTACATTTTTTGGTTTTTTTTTTGCAAATTTTTATATTGTTTTACTGTGTATGATCTTAATATTAGTGTTCTGTGTGTTTCCTTTTAGGAATCTTATTGAATAAGTCTGTGCGAATAGGTGAAATATTTCATTAATCTGCCACTTTGTAAAATTGTGCAATGTTTTTATTATTTTTTTAAATTTTCTTAGGAAGCTATGTCTCAATTCTTCAGATCATATTTGTGGAAAATCTTCCCTGATCTGGTTGAAGCTGTTACGTTATTTTCTTCTTGCACTCTTTCAGATCTGAACCTTAGACTTTCTTTAGTTTTTAATTTGCTTGTTAGCAACAAATACTTCAACACCTGGGCTCACTCGTAGTTTTATTTCGAGCCATGTTTGCTTTAGCTTGCTTATGTTCAATAAGACCCCCTGGTGATTACTGTACTCTGATTGGTAAGAACTTGTGTTCTATAGGAATTTTGGGAAAACCAGTCCGACTCGCGAGGAAAAGAAGGCCTGAATAGTGCCCTGGCCTGAGGTTGGAATGGGCCTGAGAACCTTGGGGCGCCTGATTGTTGATAAGCTCGAGGGGCGGGGGGTCATCGATATGACATTCTGTAACTCCGAGCAGAAAGAGTATGCCTTCGGTAGGTTCTTGGAGCCGCGGACAAGTAAATGATGCAGTCTCCCCCACTCTTCGAATGAAAACATTCAAAGCCTTGTCCCTATAAATCTCTCTATCAACGCGTTGACCACCTCACGAGGCCGATTTCCTGACTTTATATTATTCAAGATCAAGGAGAGGTTAACATCCAGATAGAATTTCTCTAATGGTCTTGTTCCCTGTCTTATTGAACTAAGTTGATGTTAGAGCGTACGTGTGTCTCGCTTGTCTGCGTAATGCAAAGCCAGGACGCGCTTTACGTCTTCCCAGTCATCGTCTTGGACTCCGTTAGCCGTCAAGGTGATATCGGCGTGTCCACTTATTTTATTTAAATAACAATATTTTCTCTCTCGCAAATTGTATTGCCGCATTGGGTAATTGTTTTTGCTTATTATTTTAAATGTAAATAGCAACGTTATAACAGTCGCAAATTGTATTGCCGCAGTGGGTGATTGCCTTTAATTTTGTTACAACCGATTTTTTGTGTGGTGTCACATAACATTTTAACGTATGCACAGTGGGACACAACACGTTACGTACCCATTGCACTCGCAGATAGACCTATGTGAATGAGAAAACAGCAGTGTGTAAGTGACTTGAAATATCACGCTACGTACCCATTTCACTCGCAGATAGACCCATGTGAATGAGTAAACTGCCGCAGTGTGTAGGTGACATAGACGTGGATTTTTTTTTTTTTATGATTTTGATTGTTCCTTTATTTTCTTTTCAAATTTTCTCACAAAACAAAACACATCACAACACATCGCGGTGTTATTTTTATATGAAAAAAAAATTATTGCCATCTCTTGGTGAGATGGTCCTTGCTCGGGAGCCATTTAAGTGTCGTCTCCAGGAGGTGATCGCTCCTGGCCGACACTGGGTTTATACTTTACTTGAAAAATGATTCTATAAGACGTCTGGTTCTTTGTTTCTAAATCTTATATTATTTGTTTGTGTTTAACTTAATTTTAAACTCTGAGTTCAAATCGGTGCTGCTGCTCCAATGAAAATGATGAGAATCGTTGAATTCAACTATTCATCAAAACTGGAACTGTGAAGTGGAAGCATATAGCGGGTTTTAACTTATATATTCACGCGTAAATATTTTTTTTAAGTGTTTTAAACATTTTTTTTGTTAATAATCTTTTTTAAATTCTACGTTGTTCATGAAAAAGGTTTGGATTGAAAGTGTTTTTAGGGTTTAATAAAAAAAACAAAAGTCGTTTTATTTTACAAACACTTTATTTAATTCCAAGTATTAGAAAAAGTACTAGAGCCTTTAGATTATCAATTAGTTGGACAATGGACTTCAGAATTGAAGGGGGCATTAGCGAAACTACCGCAGATGATAGTAAACTCAGAATTGAACAAGTGTTAAGGGACGCGTTCGCGTTATATAGGCGAGATGAAACCGTTAAGATTTCAAGTGGTTGAATTGTTTATCATTGTTTTAGAGTCAGCGGTTTGGACTCCGTGGGAATTGTATTTTTGAAGTATAAAATATGATACTGGGCATTGGCGTGAATGGTCAAAGTCAATTGAAGGGCTCTCGTTCTTTGATTACAATTCGTACTTAAAATTTAATGTATTTGGGTTTTAAATTTAATGTGTAAATATGAGCTTTACAGTAGTGCTCTTATGTTATATTCTAATTTATGATTATAATTTAAGTGCGTGTAGAATGGATATGTTACTATATATAGGTTGAGTGTCGTTACCAGGAGGTGATCGCTTCTGGCCGACACTGGGTTCATACTTTACCTGAGAAATGGTTCTATAAGACGTTTGCTTCTTTTGGTTCTAATTCTTATTTCATTGGTTTGTTTTTAATTTAGTTTTAAGCTCTTAGTGCCGATCGGTGCTGCTGCTCCAATAAGAATGATGAGAATCGTTGAATTCAACTATTCATCAAAACTTGAACATGAAACAGCGCCTACATATATTTTTTAGTTGTCGCTGAAGCGTTGTCGGACTGTGAACTGGGAGTATATAGCGGGTGTTAACTCCTCCCCAGCTCAAGATCTGCGTGCCGCAGATTAATGAGTCTTGTTTGACTCTGGTTGATCCATTGCTTCTAGGTTTGCTGCAATGTCGCAGACATTAGGTATCCCCCTTGGTGGACGTCAGTTTTCTCCATAGGAGAAAATTAAGCTAGTAGTTCCTTGGTCACGTTGGACATCTTCTCTTGGTTTCTCATGCTCTACCGACTGAGCGAGCCGGTCTGGCGCTTTTTAGTAATCGGGGGACACAGCATCTCTCTTCCAGTTTCTGTAGCTCCTCTTACTGGCAAACAGTGTTATTGCTCATGGAGAGGCAGTCTGCCAGAACTTTTCTATTTTCAAGTTATTTTAGTTCTCTAATAAGATTTTCTTTTGCAGCTCCTGTGGTTATTGCAATTAGAGTATTCAACTTATTCCGCTTTTTATTCCTTTGGTGTCTTCTCCCAGCTCGTTTTGTCTTCGGGTTCCTTATTTTGCAGCGTCCATTAAACCCTCTTTTCGCTTCTGAATAGAGGTTTCCACTTTTTGTGTTTGTCATCCGGAGAGCCTATTGATTCCATCCATCGCATTATTAAGGTAGTTGTCGATCAAAGCTTCGGCAAGGCAATCGATTCCCGCGTAAATTCCTCAGCAAGTCTGTTCATCTTTGCGAGATCGACGATGTGCGCCAATTTAAAAACGTCGTTGTTTCTCCATACATCGCCGTGTTGCAAAGGGAAAGACAAAATGTAGAGATTTTAATCGTTTAGTTTGTTCTTAGTCTACATATGTATATGGTACATTTTACATATCATTTTATTTTCTTTCTGAGTTTTATTTTTTCTTACATTTTTTTGTTTTTTTTTTTTTTAAATTTTTATATTGTTTTACTGTGTATGATCTTAATATTAGTGTTCTGTGTGTTTCCTTTTAGGAATCTTATTGAATAAGTCTGTGCGAATAGGTGAAATATTTCATTAATCTGCCACTTTGTAAAATTGTGCAATGTTTTTATTATTTTTTTTAATTTTCTTAGGAAGCTATGTCTCAATTCTTCAGATCATATTTGTGGAAAATCTTCCCTGATCTGGTTGAAGCTGTTACGTTATTTTCTTCTTGCACTCTTTCAGATCTGAACCTTAGACTTTCTTTAGTTTTAATTTGCTTGTTAGCAACAAATACTTCAACACCTGGGCTCACTCGTAGTTTTATTTCGAGCCATGTTTGCTTTAGCTTGCTTATGTTCAATAAGACCCCCTGGTGATTACTGTACTCTGATTGGTAACAACTTGTGTTCTATAGGAATTTTGGGAAAACCAGTCCGACTCGCGAGGAAAAGAAGGCCTGAATAGTGCCCTGGCCTGAGGTTGGAATGGGCCTGAGAACCTTGGGGCGCCTGATTGTTGATAAGCTCGAGGGGCGGGGGTCATCGATATGACATTCTGTAACTCCGAGCAGAAAGAGTATGCCTTCGGTAGGTTCTTGGAGCCGCGGACAAGTAAATGATGCAGTCTCCCCCACTCTTCGAATGAAAACATTCAAAGCCTTGTCCCTATAAATCTCTCTATCAACGCGTTGACCACCTCACGAGGCCGATTTCCTGACTTTATATTATTCAAGATCAAGGAGAGGTTAACATCCAGATAGAATTTCTCTAATGGTCTTGTTCCCTGTCTTATTGAACTAAGTTGATGTTAGAGCGTACGTGTGTCTCGCTTGTCTGCGTAATGCAAAGCCAGGACGCGCTTTACGTCTTCCCAGTCATCGTCTTGGACTCCGTTAGCCGTCAAGGTGATATCGGCGTGTCCACTTATTTTATTTAAATAACAATATTTTCTCTCTCATAAATTGTATTGCCGCATTGGGTAATTGTTTTTGCTTATTATTTTAAATGTAAATAGCAACGTTATAACAGTCGCAAATTGTATTGCCGCAGTGGGTGATTGCCTTTAATTTTGTTACAACCGATTTTTGTGTGGTGTCACAAAAACATTTAACGTATGCACAGTGGGACACAACACGTTACGTACCCATTGCACTCGCAGATAGACCTATGTGAATGAGAAAACAGCAGTGTGTAAGTGACTTAAAATATCACGCCTACGTACCCATTTCACTCGACAGATAGACCCATGTGAATGAGTAAACTGCCGCAGTGTGTAGGTGACATAGACGTGGATTTTTTTTTTTTTATGATTTTGATTGTTCCTTTATTTTCTTTTCAAATTTTCTCACAAAACAAAACACATCACAACACATCGCGGTGTTATTTTATATGAAAAAAAAAAATTATTATTATTATTATTATTATTGGTGAGATGGTCCTTGCTCGGGCGCCAGTTAGGTGTCGTCTCCAGGAGGTGATCGCTCCTGGCCGACACTGGGTTTATACTTTACTTGAAAAATGATTCTATAAGACGTCTGGTTCTTTGTTTCTAAATCTTATATTATTTGTTTGTGTTTAACTTAATTTTAAACTCTGAGTTCAAATCGGTGCTGCTGCTCCAATGAGAATGATGAGAATCGTTGAATTCAACTATTCATCAAAACTGGAACTGTGAAGTGGAAGCATATGGCGGGTTTTAACTTATATATTCACGCGTAAATATTTTTTTTTTAAGTGTTTTAAACATTTTTTTTTGTTAATAATTCTACGTTGTTCATGAAAAAGGTTTGGATTGAAAGTGTTTTT
>JAEIFG010000529.1:0-21224 GCA_018901795.1 Drosophila sp. st01m | reverse complement strand
CCTTTGATTGGAGATCTCTTAGCAGCAATTTTAACGAGAGGATTTAAACTGCACAGTTTTAGAGCAATGCACAAAACTAGGATTAATCCTATCTGTTGCAGTAAAGATACCCGAAACAAAACCAACACGAACATCGTTAAATATAGGGACAATGTTGTGGATCTAACTAATATAACCTAAGATCCCGTAGGGTAATAAATGAAGAAGCACGACCGCACAGAAGCAATGCGGTGGTCTCCACAAAATTGTATATAAGACATCCTATATTAGCCCAAAAGAATTAAATAAACGACACAGTTCAATGCTGTGACTAACATCGCGACTTAATTCAAGTGCATATTTGCATGCAATGGGATTGCTCAAACATTTACTGCATGGATTGGGGAAACCTCAGAAAAACACAATCCGACCAAGATATAATTAGAGGAGTAATATAGTTAGATTAGAAAATAATAATAATTGAGGCCTCAATAGGATCCGAAGAATACTCGAAACAAATAGTACGGTACACATAGTATAAAACGTTCATAAAAAGCCCAGTTAGTGCTGCAATGCTAACGATATAAAGAATAATAGTTACGAGGTAATCAAAAAAATATGTTAAAAGTTAATTCGTCCAACAGACTAACTGAGACCACTTGACACTGTAATAATTTGTAGACGAACACTACTTCAAGCATAACTATACGATTAGTAAGAGAGGAAAGATTGATCAAGCGAAATCAACTGGAGTATGAAGGTATTTAAATTTCGGACATACAACTAGACATACATACAAACTCAAATAGCGACAGTCAGGCGGAGCCACAGTCACCGCCTACTCAACACATAAACAATCTCACGACCAAGACATCGACCGATCAAAATTCATAAACAAAATAACTAATAAACAATTTGACAATCCCACGACCAAGTCATCGACCGATCACATTACACAAAGAACTATTAAAATATTTACATACGCAGCATAAGTGCCTCTCTCAACAAGAACACTTACGCAGCATAATATTCCTTTTCAAGTAGAGCACTTGACGACAACGTCACGTAGGCCGCTGCAGCAAACTAAATGTAAACAAAACAATTGCGGCTTCATGCTCGCTTAGATTTTAAGATAGAGTGAGTCTTAATTTTGTCTTAAACTCATTCGGACGCATTTTCCTTGCACCTCAAACAATATTAATAAATAAACTCACAATATAAACGCGTTCATCTTATTATTTTTAATTTCTCAGCACTTAGTGAATACAAGTACGTAAGTATATACATATATAAAATTCTCACTGACTGATATATCACAGCCATGGCCAAACCACAAGTTCTAGAGACTTTAATTCTTTTTTAAAATCAGAAAACATTTTTGAGATTCGTATGGGTATTTTCATTTCTTAATTCCACCTGCAAGCTATTTTAAAATAAAAAATACATCAATTGACATTGACAACGTTCAATGCTTGTGTACGCATACATATACAATTTCAGCGTTAGCAACTGAAATAGCGCTAGAGAGCAAGAGTTAGTCTCGACAGAGCCATGGCATTTGTTTTTGTGTTCGCTCCCGTGCGAGCAAAGTCGTGAATTTATACTGCGTTCTTTGTCATACATACATACATTTACACAACTCACATTCGTGTTGATACTGAATTGAATGAGTTGGCAACGAGCAGTGCATATAAGATAAAAAAAGAAGCCCTTTTTTTAAATTTTCATCTGGAATTTATTTTTGAAAATAAAAAATTTTTATTTAAATTTATTTATTTATTTATTTATTTTAAGAGCTAACGGATAATATAAAAATTACAGGCTAGCTTAAATTATTTGGCTATGGCAGCAGAGGCCTTCAGCTCAATGGAAGGGGATTATTTTTTATGTACATTTTTTTTTGGAAGTATTTACAGTATTTACAGTTTTTATGGGTGAGGTGTGTTCAGTGTATATTAATTAATTTGAGTTAATTTGTTTGTATGCTTAAGTACTATAGTATAGTGTATTGTGTTCAGTTAATAAGTTAATTTTTTATTTTTTTTGTGTGTGCTTAGATACTATAATTTGATTTGTGGTTTTTAAGAATCTTAAAATGTTGCTTATGTTTGCTGGTGTGGGATAGGATAAACTTCCGAGGGGGTTGGTCTTTTAAATATAGCTCTTCTTTGTTTATTAAACTTGTTGCATTTGGTGAGGATGTGTTCAAGTGATATTGTGTCATTGCAAAAGGGACATGTATTGGGGGATTTGTCAATATAATGTATGGGAGTTAATTTTGAGTGACCAAGTCTGAGTCTGGTTAATATTATTTGTTCTCAACGTGGTAGGTGTAGTGTATTTTTTTAAAATGTGGTGGCTATTGAGTTTGTTTGGATTGTTTGCTTGGTACCAGGCGGATGTTTCTGTTATGTTGTTTTGTAATTTAGTGTTGTGTGTATTTTTTATATATTTAAAAATATCTTGGTCGTTTTAGTTTTCTTTTGTAATTAGGGGCAGTATTGAAGCCTTTTTGCAGATGAGTCTGCGAGCTCATTTCCTATAATACCTGAATGTCCGGGTATCCAAAGAAGTTTGAATTTGGGGGAAGGTTTTTTTGCATCATGTGGCGGGTGTATGTGGGATAGTATTCATTGTTATTGGTGTTGTTGATTGAGTTTATAGCTGAGAGTGAGTCGCTGCATATGCAAAATTTTCCTCTTTTCTTATTAAGGGTTTCTAAAGCTTCAATTATTGCAATAAGTTTTGCGAAGAATACTGTGGAATAGTGGGGTAGGAGGGAGGTATTGATTATTTCGGTTTCGTAAGTGATTGCAAAAGTGGTGATGTTGTTGTTTTGGGATCCGTCTGTGTAAATATATGTGTACTTGTTATTGTCTTTGGCTTTAATTTTTTGGAATTCTTTTCGGTATATTAGGGGGCTTGTGTTATTTTTATTGAAAGTGCTTAGTGTTGTGTCAGTGGATATTCTGTTTACGTTCCATGAGGGAGTGGTCTGAGTGAGTATTTTTTGGGTTGGAAGGGTAAATTGTGAGCTGTGGTGTATTTTTTTATGTTATCTATTGTTGAACTATATTTTTGGCGTCTGGGTGGTCGGTATGTTTCAATAATTTTTTTGAGTGGGGAGTCTTTTGCTAAAATAAGGAATTTTATTAATTTGGCTGTAAGGAATTCACGTCTGTCTTTTAAATGGGCAACATTTGCTTCGTATAGTATGTTTGTAATGGGTGTGGTTTTAAATGCTCCGAGAGCGAATCTGAATCATGTATTTATTGCTGTTTGTATGGATCGGAGAGATGTTTTTGGGCAGTACCCGTAGATAGGAAGACCGTAGTCTGCCTTCGAGGTGAGGATTGCTTTTGTGACGTTTAGTAATGTTGATGTATTACAGTTAAATTTAGGGCTGGCCAGACATTTGCCGTTGTGGAGCGGGTAGAATTAGGAGAATGAGGTGTTGATTCGTACTGTTATTTTTCTATTTGTCATGCAATTTTTTATGTAGTTTAGTATTTTTGGTCCCGTTTTCCATTCTATGAGTTGGTCGAGTATTGAATGTATACCGAATCTATCGAAGACTTTTGCAAAGTCTAGGGATATAATAGAAAGGTGGTTTCTTCTGCAGATCGATCTAGCTAGTAGATGGTCTATTAATAGTAGACTGTCAATAGCAGATTTTCCCTTTTTGAATCCAGTCTGGCTGTTATGGATTAGTTTGTCGTTTGAGACAAACCACCACAGTCTCTTTGCTATTATTTTATCCAACACTTTTGATAGGCACGAGTTGAGTGATATTGGTCTGTAGGAGTTTATAATAGTTTTGTCGGTGTTAGGTTTGGAGATAGGTATTATTATGCTGGTCTTATATGTTTGTGGTATGTATCTGTTAAGAATGGAGTTGAATTATTCTGTGTTTTGTTTTGTTGTCTACATTTTTTATCATGGAGTAGTTTATTCTGTCTAATCCGGGAGTATTTCCTTTCAATGTATTGATGGGTGATGTGAATTCGATAAGTGTAATGTCTTTTTTATTTCTGCTGCTCTCTTTCTTGGAGAGTAAGTGAGGCTGGGGAGGTGATAGAGAGTTGTTTGTTTAGTGTTTATAAATCTGTTAGAAAAGAGTTGGTCTATTGATGCATCCGAAAATTTTTTGCAGAAAAGTTCTGCAATTTCGGCTTTGTTAGTGGTGTTTGTGTTTGTGGATGGGTTGAAGATGCAATGGATGTGTTTGTTGGGATTTAGGCCACAGAATCGTCTGATATTGTTCCATATTGTTTTTGAGGGGGTTTCTGGTGCTAATTGAGATGTGAATTCTTGGATGCTGAGTTTCTTTACTTCTTTAAGGGTTTTTCTAAATATGGCGTTTGCTCTTCTGAAATTTATTATGTTTTCTGTAGTAATGTGTCTTTTTAGTTTGTGCCATTTTTTCATTTTGTCATCTCTGAGGCCTTGGAGGTTTTTGTTCCACCAGGGAACATTATGTGGGTGGGTTTTGGGGTGGGTTTGAGGAATTGCCTTGTGTGCACTACTCACAATTATTTTTTGTATAGTGGCTGCTTCTTTGTTGATGTTAGTGCTTATTTCTAGTTGTGAGGTATGTTCTTCTGTTAGTTTTGAGAAAAGGTCCCAGTTGGCTTTGTCAGTGATAAATTTGGGTTTGGATAAGAAGTTTTCTGTATTTGTTTGATTGCAGTTGAAAAGTTTAATTATGATTGGAAAGTGGTCGCTGCCAAAAAGGTAGTTTTCAGTTTGCCATGTGCTGTCGATTTGTAATGTTGGGCTGCTGAAAGTTAAGTCTATGTTTGTTAGTGTGTTGTGGGTGCTAAAGTGAGTTCGTGAGCCGTCATTAAGTAGTATGTAGTTGGATTGAGTTATGAATTTGTCGAGGATTTTACCTTTGGGGTTATTTGAGTTGGAGCCCCAACTTTGATGCCAACAGTGGAAATCACCTGTGACTAGTGTGGGTGTGTTGGAAATTTTAAGTACGATTTGAAGGTTTATTAAAGAGAAACGTTGCTTTGGTGAAATATATGCTGAGATAATTTTAAATTTGATCTTTGATGTTAGTTCCGCGCATACTGCGTCGAAGTCACTATTTAAGCTTATATTTTGGGTTTGGATGGAGTTGTGTATGAGTAGAGCTACTCCTCCATAAGAGGGAGAGCTGTTTTTTGTTATTAGAGCGTAGTTGGTGGGAGTGGGGATGTGTGTGGTGTGTTTTATGTGTGTTTCTTGTAATGTTAGTATGTGTGGTTTGTGTTTCTTAATTAATATCTGGAGTTCGCTGTAATTATTAGTGTAGCCTTGTATGTTCCATTGAATTATTTTAATGGCCATATTGACTTATTTGATTTGTTTTTTTTCTTTTTTAAATATCGTCGTTATCGCTATTATTGTTTTATTTTTGTTTGAGGATTTTGTTTTAGGTGGGTGGGGTTTTGAGGGTTTCAGGTTTGATAAAAGTGTGTTTTTTCTTTAATATTAAATATTCTTAGCTTTAAGTCCTGGGTTTTTTCGCTTCTTAATTTTTGTGAGTTGGTGGTGTTGTCGACGTCCATGTTGATGTCTTCTGTGTGGTATTGTTGGTGCAGTGGTGTGGTTCTTGCGTGGGATGATGTTGATGGTTGCATGAGATCGTGGTAGGATGTGGTCTTCATATTGTGTCTGTTGGGTGGTTCTTCGTTTGGTTTCGATGTGGATGGTGTTGAGGTAATTGGGTTTTGTTTTTGTAAGTTTTTTACGACTGTTGCAAAACTGTTGGTTAGAGCTATGTTGTGTCGTGTGTAGTAGATTGTCAGTGCGGCTTTGTGATCAACTTTTTCAGTAGTTTTTATTGCAACTAGTTCCTGTTGTTTTAATAACTCTCATTTGCGATCAAGTGGGCTATGTTTAGAATCGACTTCAGGATTTTTCTGCAATTAATGCAACATTTTTCGTTATAAAGCTTTCGTGTTCTATAGTGTGTGTTGGTTGTGAGCAGTTATTACAATTTTCTTCTGGGCTTTTGCATATTGCTGTTGGGTGGCCGAAACGGAAAACTTTTCTGCATCTTAATGGTAGTGGGATGTATGGGCGGACACGAGTTCTTTCATAACCAATTTTTAGAGATTCTGGTAGGTTGTGTGTTGAGAAAGTGATTATTACAAGTCCAGTTTCTACCATTTGTTCTTGTTTTTTTTTATCTTCCTTACTTCAATGACATTTTGGGATTTTAGTTCGCTTAGAATTACGCTTTCTTCAATGTTTCGGAGTTTGTTTATGTAAATTACCCCCTTTGAGGAGTTCAGAGTTCTGTGTACGGTGACTTTGACTTCAATATCCGTGATGTGTGTTAGTTTTAGGAGTTTGACTGCTTGTACAGCGTCCTTGGCTTTGGCTAACAAAGTGCCAGCGCCAGTTTTTTTGCAGCTTTCTAATTCTCCTCCGATGTGGTAGTCTATCACTTTCTTTATAATAAAAAATGACACATTGTCAAAAGACTTTTTGTCTTTTCTATTTATTACTAAGAACTTTGGGCTTGCATAACTGTTTGATGTTTTTGTTGTTCGGTCTTTGTCCGGCGGATCTTTCATACTTGTTGTTTTTGGGCTCGCGCCCAGCGATGGCTTTGTTTTTGGTTTTTGGTTACGCGTGGTTTATCGGTAGTTTTATTGCACTTGTTTGTTTTTGTTTTCTGATTTGTTTTGTTTGTTAGGTATAACCGTTGCTTTTTTGCTTTGGGGAACGCAGATGTGACACGTCTTATCTCCAAGAAGTTCAGAGTGAAACTGAATTTAAATTTAATTAGAATGCATGTCAGCAAATCCTATGTTTTATTTCCCGATCCGTGCCGAAATATGGGATCATTGTCAATTGGCGCCATTAACAATAGATTGCACCACTATGTTGGAGAATGACGATAAATGCAAAAATGCAATATGAAACAAAATTTTTTTGTAAAATGTAGTGCAAGCTATATTATTGTTTTTTCAATTTAAAATTAATAGAATGAATGAATATAATTTTTGATCGTTCCATCGATTACTGTGAGAAAGAGCATTGAAGCATTGCCACCTGGCTTGAGTGGCATTGTTTATGTTGTATATGTTCTTTGCTTTTACCGTACGGTAAAAACGCAATATGAGACAAAATATTTTTGTAAAATGTGCGTATTATTTTTCCAATTTTAAATCAATACAATGAACGAATACAACATTTGATCTTTCCATCGATTACTGTTAGAAAAAGCATTTAAGCGTTGCCACCTCGCTTGAGTGGCATTATTATGTTTGTATATACTCTTTTGCTTTTACCGTTAAAGAAATAAGCGTGCGCACTGTGAATTATCAAGTGAGCTCTCAAATTTTTGCAATATTTACTGTTTAAATAATTTGTATTTTATTGCATTATCTATTCTTTGTTTTGTTTTATTTTTGTTGGAAGCTGTGTTAGTTTGTCTATCATATATTTATTAACCTTTTAACAATTTTTAATTAAGATATTTCTAAAAGTTTAAGTGTGGGTCTGCGTTCGAGCAAAGCGTGGACGCAAAAGCTGGCCCTCTAGTGACTTTATATAAACTACAATGATAATTAAACAAGGTAAATGTCTGTATACTCAAATTTTTTTGGAGATAAAACACAAATATTTACTTTTTAAATTTTCAATGGAATTCAGTAAAGAGTTTTTTTGATTTGGTTTCCGACGCAAAAACAAACAACAAAGACGGTTTGCAAACACGCGAACAGGTAACGTACAGTTGACCGTGCGAAAAACATGGGTGTTCAATTTATTAATTGTCATCGCAAAAGCCAATCGAACGAGGAATTGAATCCTCTTGATTTTAAAGGGTAGATCAGTTGGAATAATTTGAATGAGGGATAAGAACTTCTTCTCCTTTAAATTTGTCCTTGATGATCGTTGCTTGAGTCCACAGCAGTGGACTTCGGGATAACAGGAAGCGTATGGTGAAAATCTCCGGAGAGCAGTATCAAAGCCTCACCAAATGGCCTCGAATTACCTCGTAGATCCTTCATAGTTCTTTCAACTGCCTCCAAAGCTCGTTTATGCGCCATAGTACATTCATCCTAAATGAGAATTTTGCAAGCTCTCATTAGTTTTGCTGTCGCCGAATTCTTGGCCACTGCACACGTTGGTTTGTCATTCATGAGAAGATTCATCGGCAGCTTTAATGCGGAATGAACAGTTCAGCCCCCTTCCAATAATGTTGCAGCAATGCCAGATGATGCAACAGACAACGCAGTTTGTGATTTTGACCGAATTGATGCCAGAATCACTGATGTGATGAAAGTCTTGCCCGTCCCACCGGGAGCATCGAGAAAGTAGATGCCTCTCGATCCATCGTCAACAACCTTCATCATTAACATATTCAACAGCGCCACAGAGGACTCTACGCAATCATATTCTTGCTCACGTTTGAATTCGCGATTGCATGAATCTTGCATCGATCGGTTTGGTGCAGTTATTACCATTGTTGTTAGCAGACTACCGCACATAAGGACGCAAATATCCTCAATTTTTTTATTTCAAGATCAAAATTCGAAGTTGTCGTGCGAACTCTGTGCAAAATATCATGAGCCATTTATCCCACAATGCGGTCAGATTCGAGGGATAACATGTGGCCATGATTATCGCAAACAATGTACGAATTTGATTTGCTAGCGCAGAAATAGTTGCATCGGCAAGCGTCGAGTCCTAATGTGTATCGTTTTTGACTAAATTCAATCGTTGGCAAGCCTCTCGAATAGTGGCACACAGCACACCATTAACAGTACGCAGGAAATCGAAGAATTTGGGGCCTCTTATGTTCACCAAAAGCAAGCGAAGATAGAAGCATTCGTCTTGGCGTGGATGAACTGTGTATATTCATCCAAGGGCATCAGTCGAATAGACATTAGCGAAGCCAGCAACAGCAACACATTTCTTTCTGCGTTGAAACTTTTTCGGTGCAGCGTTCCAAGTATAATAACGTGGCATTTCAAGTCAATATTTGCGACACGCCTCCTTTCATTAGCTGTTACACGTTCCAATTGCGTTTGGCTGTTTCGAATATTCTGCACTGTGCGTGCATGACGCGTACGCCGTCCAATATTTGGTCGTCCAGACATTTTTAAACACAAACAAAAAATGGTAACGATATTCGTTATGGACTGGACTGTAATTATTGAGCGTCTGCTCAATTCAAATTCAAATTTTAAACACACGAAAATATTTCATTGATCTGGCAACATTAAACACAATTGCCGTCGCTTACTAAAAACAGGTGTTTTGTTATTCAGCTCATTTTTCTTTTCGCTTTTTAAACTTTCCTACCATAATTCCAAAAATTTTCTTTCATTCTGACAATCTCCTGGCAATTATGAACAACTTAGAAAAAAATCAGCCAAATCGGCACAGTGGTGCGCTTAAAAATCAGTCACACATATTTTGGGGCTCCATTTTTATTTATATAGATTTATAAATTTATTGACATTTTCCAAACAGTACATCTTTTTTTAAATGATTAACAGTTGAATGTTGCTGAAATTGAACAAATCTCATTCAAAAATTTAAAAGATTTTAATATAAGAGGTTTCTTTAAGTGGATAGTAGGGATTGTAGCATCCTTGAACTAGCCGACAGAGTCACACAAAAATTAGGGATTTCTAGAAAATATATTTTAAATTTTGTATTTAACAAAACGCATACTCACAAAAAATTATATTATTCAATTGTCATTGGTTTTTTGCATTTTTTGTTGATACTATATACTTAAATCGCAAGGGAATCCGCTAAGTCCCGCTAAAATTTACACCACCAGAGCTTCCAAGGCGTAGAAGCTACATACATATATGTTTTATCATGTGTGTTTTACAATGCTCTTGCTCTTGAAACATTTGATCAAACATAATTTGTTAAGACAAGGCTTGTTTTCGTGAAGAAACGCTGGATATCTCATCACCCAAGGGTAGTGTTCTGAACCAATTCCAGACTCTTAACAAAAACAAAGAGACCACGACACAACACCTTCAAAACATTCTTAAACGCAAATAAAAATTTTAATATATTCTTATTATTTATTTATGATAAGGCTTAGTTTAATTGTACAATTTGTGAAAATCTGTATTTATTTGTTTTGATAATTTATTTAAGGTTCTAGATTTAACTTTGTCATGCAGACGGAATGGAAATTTGTCACAACGGTAAGAAATAGGTTATGAATTTAATAACTTGACCTGTATCGCATTCCCGAAAGAGTAGACGTGTTTTATAAGTTTTTTTTTTTAATTCTATACTTATTTATTTAAGCGTTGAATCCGTACATTGCAATTGTAGTACCATTACATCGCAGGTCGATGGGTTTTTCTGACAAACTACGGAGACAGTCAAAGTAACATTTGTATGAAATGAGTTTCCATAGAAGATCTCTATATTTCTTCAATGTTTCGCACTTTATCCTAATTGTGCTCAACTGTGGTTATCTTGGGAACACAGTAATAAGGTGTAAATCTTGAAAGAGATGCAAAATAGTGGGGACAGCGAGTGCGATGAAAAGTTTGCAGTTAGCTAAGTTGTTGTGCTTCTCTCACGAACTCTTTAACTTTCGAACTTTGCACCCTGCGTAATTCTATGGATTTACATTAGTATAGTTGTGTATCGCTCTCTCGCAGCTGTGTAAATTTTCGAGCAGTGCTTCAACAGTGTACTTGTTGTTATTGCATTTTTTGCACACAACACAATTTAACTAACCGGATAACCGACTGGTTAAATTGTGTTTGTGAGCACATAAGCAAGGACTGATTCTTTGTTGCAGTTTGTAATTTCTGTTTTCTTATTTTCTTTTTTTTTGCGTTAATTTAAGCAATGGCCAAAATTAATTTCGTCTGCTTAAAAAAAATACTTCCAAAAGCAGATCACTGCAGCGCAGAGAGTATCTACTGTTGCTGGCTCTGTAGCAATATGAAGCATATAAAGTGTCTATTTGGGACTTGTGGCGGATGCCGTTTTTCAACGGACTGAACTTGGCTGGTCACGTGAGTCCTGGAGATTGAGATTGAGGCTGACGAGAAATGGTTTGAATAATTTGGTAGCTTATTTATTTATTTATTTTAAGAGCTAACATATAATATAAAAATTACAGGCTAGCTAACTAGCTAGCTTATTTACAGATGTATAAGTGTAGTGTGTTCAGTGTAGATTAATTAGTTTAAGTTAATTTGTTTGTGTGCTTAATTTCTATAGTGTTCATAAATGAACATACCTTTAACCAACCCTCGGAGCGCGCTTACACCAGTGGGACACCAGCCACTTGAAGGGATCACAACCAGCTAGAATTACCCCTTAAGTTGGTGCTCTGGTGCTAGGAAATAGTAGATATTTATTTAACAAGTTAAATTTAAAACTAAATTCTAAATTTAATACAATTTAATGAACACTAGCTACTTAGGCCTTCGGCTCAGGATGTTTGTGTTTATGGTGTGTGTATGTATGAGGGTGTATATTATATTTTAAGTTTAGCTATATTTACAAATTCGTTAATTTTTTTTATATTTACAATTGAGGGGGTTTTTAGGAGTGAGGAGGGGGGATTGAGACCAAAGATTTGTTCTCTAGTACTTTTTAGTTGCAGGCAAGAGTCCAGTAAATGGTCGACATTAAGGTCTTCACCGCAGAAGTGACAGGGGGCTCGGGTGGTTCCTTTAAGAAGGTGTTCGTGTGTCTGCTGTGTGTGGCCAATCCGTAGGCGCGTGAAAACGCTTCCGGAACGTTTATCCAGTGTTTTGGGCAGTACGAATTTTATGCAGGAAGGGTTGATGGCCGTGTATCTGTGGTGGAAGAGGGTCCACTGTTTCCGCCTCATCTCTAATGTGTGCCGTTCTATTAAGTTTTTAATGTCCTTGGTGTTAATTGGTTCAAATAAGAACGTGGGTGAATTGGGCAACTGGTTGGCAGCTTTGTCGGCATTTTCATTGCCTGGGATCCCTTTGTGGCTGGGGACCCAGAAAAGTGTAATTTTGTTATGGTTTTTGACGACGATCTTTTGAATTTCGCGGATCGTTGGATCGTTGTGCTCTGGGTTCTGTATAGCTGACAAAGATGAAAGGCTGTCCGTACAAATGACGAAGGATCCGTGATTGCTGTCGGCGAAGTGGCAGGCTTTAAGTATACCAAGTGCCTCTGCGGTGAATATGGAGTTGAAGTTGGGGAGCAGTCCACCGGCTATCAGATTATTGTCGCCATCAACGACAGCAAATGAGGTAGATTCGATAGTTTTGGAGCCGTCGGTGTACAGCCAACGTTTCAAGCCGAGCTGGTCTTTTTCTTCTAAATACCGTGAGTGATATACAGAGCTTGACGTGGACATTTTGGAGGCGTTGTAGAGCTTGGTGTTGATATTAGGGTATGGGGGGGGCCGGGGGGTTCCGAGCTGGTTTTTTTGTAGCTGGGTAGAGCCAAGCCGAGCTTCGTGCAGTAGGTTGCACACCGGCGTAAGGTCGAGAGGCATTTATATTTTCTTTTTTGCTTAAAAATTGCCTTAAAGTCCTTGGCTAGCGTTTGGTTTGTGGTCGTGAAAAGTTTCGGGATGAGATGCATGGTATTGTTAATTGTTCTATCCGCAATTGATGGTAATCCTGCCTCTGCGAGTATGCAGCGGATGGGAGATGTGGGGAACGCGTTTATAGAGCGCCTCACTGCAGCGTGATATGGTGGTTCTATTTTTTTGATGTGGGAATTAGCGGCCCATCCGTAGATCGGGAGTCCGTAATCAATTTTGGAGAGTAAAAGGGATCGGGAGATATTTAGGAGGGTGTAGGTATGTACATGGGAGTATTTGGAACTTAAGAATTTAATTATATTTAGTCTTTTATCAAGTTGGTTTCTTAAATATATGCAATGCTCTTTAAAAGATATCTTTGAGTCAAACAATATGCCCAATATTTTCAAGTACTTGGCATTTTTAATACTTTGGTTCCGAAACAAAATATCTGGGAAATTACAATTATGTTTTCGACAGATGTGAAGGCTTTGGCATTTATCTATGGCCAAGGTGGCGCCTGAGATGGCACCCCAGGATTCAAGATCATGTAAAATTTGGCAGAATGAGTTTTTAACATTGTTTAAATTTTTAGTTTTAGTATAAAATATTGCGTCGTCGGCATACATGGATATTTTTATATTTTTGTATCTGCTGGATATTTTGTTAATTTCTTCAAATGCTATCATAAAGAGAACTACGGATAGGGGTGAGCCCTGGGGTATTCCGTTTAACAATTTATAAGTGGCTGAGGTGACATTATTGACCCGGACCCTGAAGGTGCGATTGGTCATAAAAGCCTTTATAAGGTTATAAAGCTTACGACCAATGCCCCAGAGTTTAAGCCTATTTAGAACTGCATGTGGCCCTACGCGATCAAAAGCCTTTTCAAAATCAGTCGCCAATATGGTGACGTGATTTTTAGAAGAAATGGCATTTGACACGAAGTGTTGAATGCGCAGTAACGCGTCCATTGTGCTTTGTTTCTTCTTGAATGCAACTTGGTTATCAGATATTAAGTTGTGCCTTACGATGAACCACATAAGTCGACGTGCGATTATTTTTTCAATAGCTTTCCCTAGGCATGGTAGGAGAGATATTGGGCGGTAACTGGAGGTATCATGGGTTGGCTTATTGGGCTTGGCGATGGGGATGACAAGGGCTGTTGTCCATGTATGGGGGTAGGTACCAGTTTCTAGCATAAAATTATATATTCCGAGAAGTTTAATTTTTAGAAAAGAGGGGATGTTTTTAATAATGGGGTAAGATAATCTGTCTGCGCCTGGGGTTTTACCTTTCGTTTTTTTGAAAGCAAGCTCGATTTCGCTGAGTGTAAAATTTTTATCCAGGTGCCTGGCAGAGGTAGAGGCTAAGGTAGGGGAATAATTTTCAGATAGGAATGCGTTTTTCTTTTCTATGTATTTGCTTGAGAAATTAGCATCTGCGGAGTAGTTTGACCATGATTGGCCAAAATTATCAGCAATATCTCGGGGGTGAGATATTATGCCACATGAAGACTTGATGAATTTAATGGGGGTGGGTGGTACTCCCGCCAGGCGTTTCACGTCTTCCCAGACTTTTTTTGTGGGTGAAGATGGGCAAATTCTGGATGTAAATTTTTCTAAGCTGATGCGCTTAGCTAAGAGGACTTCTTTCTTGAACTGAGCATTTGCTTTCTTGTATTTAATTAGGTTAGTTGGGGACATTTGCGATTTGTATTGCTGAAAGAGGTTTTGTTTTTTATCCCTAAGTTGTTGGAGGTTGGAGTTCCACCACGGGACGTTGGCCTTATGTAGTGTTCTTTTAGTTTGTGGAATGCTGCAGTTGGCTGCAGCTCTGATACACTTGGTAATTTTGGCCACTTGGTGGTTAAGGCCCCGGGCGGACCAATTTTGAGAGTATTCACTACATTTATTATGAAAAAGATCCCAATTAGCGAAATCGGTCTTAAATTTTGGAAGTGGAAGGGTCGTGTCGCGATTAAATTGGTATGTGACCTGTATTGCGATCGGAAAATGATCACTGCCGTGTAGGTCTTTAAAAATTGACCACTCGCATCTGTGGGCAATTGTTGGGGAGATTAGAGAAATGTCTACATTGGTAAAGGAATTATGCGTGGAAAGGTGGGTAGGGGAGCCATCGTTTAAAATGATTAAGTTTTGGGCGTTGATAACCCGTTCTACTATCTTGCCGCGTGAGTTGGTTTGAAGGGATCCCCATAAGGTGTTCCAGGCGTTAAAGTCTCCGAGTACCATATGAGGTCCACTGACTTGGCTAAATATGTTATCTAATTCTATGCTAGAGATGTGATTACATGGTGGAATATACATGTTTATTATGTTGATGGGGCTATCTAAATTTAATTCCAGTACTGAGCAAAGAATGTTTGCATTAATAGATTTGTGGGTGTGTGGAATGGTGCGCTTAATGAGCACACCGATACCTTGTTTGGCTGAAGTGTTTTGGGGGTGATTATAAAAATATCCAGTGTACGCTTTGGGGCAAATAAATGAATTAAAATTGTGAGGTAAGTGAGTTTCTTGCAAACATAGAACATCAGGGGAGTGGTCTCTTATGATAAGTAAGAGCTCGTTATAATTATTAAAAATACCGTTTATATTCCACTGAAGAATTTTTAAATACATTTTATATTGAGTGTTATTAGATGTTATATGTTTGCAGAGGAGTGAGTGCAATAGAAGAAACTTGATTACAAAGATCATTCTTCCATTGACTCGTCAGAGTCAGGGATGTTTATTGAAGAAGTGTGAGATGATATATCGGAGAGATTAGAGAGCGATGAGTTATTTTTATTGTTTGATTGTAATTTTTTTGAGTGTACTTTTGCTGCTAAAAGAGCAACAGAAGATGTGCTTGCTGTATTAGGAGTTTGAGGGTTTGAGTGTACCTGCTCAACGCTAGAAGAGCGGGAAGACAAACTAGATAGAAATGCTGATAAGGATTCAGGGTGAGGGGAGGCGGGGGGTATTTTTTGAGTTTTTGTCATTTACTTTTGGAGTGTTTGTGGATTTTGTTGTTGGAGATGCTTTAGGTAGCGGTGTTGGTTTGTTAGCGGCGACTGCTGCAAATGTTGATGATGAATTTGATGGGTTGTTGGGAAATTGTTGTTTTAATAATATTCTGGCTTCTCTCATACTGCATTTCTTGGTCGTTTTGATGCGGAGTAGTTCCCTTTGCTGAAGGTATTTCGGGCATGTTGAGGAGGAGGCGGGGTGATCGCCGTTGCAGTTTGCGCAGTGAGTACGGGTGCAGGTATCGGGAACGTGTGGAGAGAGATTACAAGAGACGCACATAGCGGGATTTTTGCAGTGTTTTGCTGTGTGCCCTAATACTTGGCAGTTTTTGCATCTCATTGGGTTTGGTATGTACTCTCGAACTCGGATATTGTGCCAGGCGACTTCCAATTTGCTGGGTAGGGTGTACAGATCAAAGGTGACTAAGATCACTCCCGTGGGCTTAGGTGTACCGTCGAACAGCTTGGTGAACTTGAAGACTGAGTGTACATTTTGGTTTCTCAGTTCAGCGACTATTTCTGCTTCGGGGATGTTTATCAGATAAGGGGCGTAGATAGTTCCTTTTACGAAATTGAGAGACTCGTGGAGACTACATTCAATATCGCAAATGCCAGGGAGGTTATTGGTGTTTAAAAGTGTGTCCGCAGCTTGAAACTTGTTTTTAACTAGCATTAGGAGACTGCCTTCTTGTAGCGGGTTGATCTTTATAATGTCTTTGCATATAATGCGGAGAGCGCGATCGACGGCGAAACATGAGAAGTCCGTTAATTGTTTGTCACTATTTTTGGACATGACCTTTAAAAATTTAGGATTTTGTTGAACTGGCACTGGGAGGTTTGGATATTCTTCGGGGAGTTTGTTGTATTGTCTCTTTTTCTTTGCTGTGGGGCTAACGCTAAGACTTGCAAAGCGGTTATCCCCTAGGTTAGGAGGCCCGGGGGCCATGATTATTAACAAATTGTTTTTAGCAGGGGGGTTTTTTTTTTTTTTGAATTTGCACGTGTATGAACGAAATTACTTTGTAAAGCAAAAGATAACGACTGGAGACTGCGGAGAGACGACGTCAGTACGCGTTGGCTGTTAGTCGGTGACTCAGGGCTAGCTTTAAATATTAAAATTTAGTTGCAAATTGGTATTGGAAATGGAAAGTAATAATAAAATCCAATCCAAGGACCGGTCCGCGTACGAAATCGCATTACCTTAAGATAGATCGGTCTAAGAGAAGTGAAGTAACGCGTAATTCCGGTGAACTCAATTTTGCCGTTCGTCCTCAAATCTCAGGCGGTTAGAACTTAAGTGTTCTAAATTGCCCATTGGCGATCTCCCCATACTGTAGATAAGTTCGCAGGACACCCTTCGATAAGTACGCACCGCGGGAACCTCAGTAGCTCAACAAGGAACAAACAGGACGAATTTCCCGTCGTCGGAGGGTGGAGCCGTATCAATTTTATTAGTTTCGAAAGCTCGAAAAATAGTACTAAGTGAACCAACAAAGAAAACACAATACAAACAATTACACGTAACATATAACAAACTGTAAAAATATAAATTTTACAAAAAGACCAACACGATTGGTATAGATAATTCCAACTTTTCGATTCCCAAGTGACCCTCGAATGGTAGAAGGAAAAAAACCAGACACTGGTTATAAAACAAAAGTAAACAATTTAAGAAATTTTTCGCAAACACAAACTTCTACAAATCAATATTTTAAGTTTAAGTAACACCATAAAACTAACATCTAAAACTATATAATTTCACACGTTGCATATTTTACAAATATTTTTGTATAAATCTATATTTCTATTTCAAATAATTTTATTGATTAAAATATCTTAAATTTTTAATTTACAGAATTTTATTATGGAACTTCAGGAACAATGAACATGACAAACTATACAAAAGCGTATACCATGATAATCCACAAAGGACTTGGAAAACTACAATCATCAACAACCAAACTGGTACACTTCATAGACCTGGAACAAATTCAAATGCACTATACCTATACCACGACCACACTGAAAATAGCTTAAAACGAAGCCCACTGTACGCCACCTTATACCACATTTTTTACATTCCAAACAATTACATCTTTCCCCAAGACAAGAAAAAATAGATCTTTAAATTGGATAGGATCAGGTTGGAAATACATAGCGGGTAGTCCAGATCATGATGAATTGGAAATGTTAGAAAACATTTTCAATAACCTCATTGACAACAATAATCAACAGGTCATAATTAACAAACAATAAGAACAAAGAATTAACATACTTACATCCGTTTTAAATGCACTCGCTAATTCTATTCAGAAAAGTAGTTCAGTGAGTATCGAAATAGCCATCAGTTTACATAACCAAATTAGACTTTTAAATGAAGAAATATTTAATATTAAATACGCAATACAATGGGCACGACTAAATATTATACACACACTCTTACTAAATGAAATCAAATTGATTGAAATAGAAAAAGTTTTCAAAAGTGGAAAATTGCCACCACTTTAAATTCAAATATCTTAAATTTTTATATTCAAATTTAAAATATTTTTTCCATCGTTTGTATGGCCAATTCTAACAATTTAATAAGACCTCCAATTCTAAATCATAGACAGCCAGTTAAAGATCAAATCAGGAACATGATGGAAAACTTAGATCAGGCTGCACTCGCACCTATATATAATGGTATTTTGCATACCATACGCAATAAACGACAAGCTGACATGGCATTAGAGGCATACAACACCCCACTCAACTGGACAGCCATTTCGAAGTGTTTAGCACTTCACCACACTGACAAGCGTGACATCAACACTCTAGAGTATAAATGTTGATGCACACTTCTACTCAAACAGTGGAGGAATTCCACAAGGTCGTCTGTGTTTTAACAAATAATTTGGGGGAGGGTTTTTCCTTTTTTAAAAAAAGGTGACGACCTGTGCTTAAAATAAGTAAATCAAACGTATCGTGCAAACCTTGCCACGAACAAAAGTACCGGAAATTTCGGCTTTCTAAATACGAAACCCATACCTGCTGCACGCAGTTCACAATTCATAAATAGGCAGCCGCCCTTGACGCCACCCAGATATTTTCAACAACAGTTTCCACAGTATCCACAACAACCACCGACAATACCACCTAGATAGAAATTCGGGTACCAGCCCGCTGTAGCTCGACAATTATTACCCAGCAGGCAATTACAGCCGCAACCACAGCAGTTCCCACCACCCAGACCTATGGCCCAAAAGCTTCAACTCCGTCCAAAACCATGGACACACAAAAACAGACAAAATTACGTGAACGACCTCGAAAACCGACTTGTTTTAACCGGCAACGACAGAACAACAACCAGGGTCTAAGAAAACCAGAAACTACACTTTCAAAAGCCACTAAAGACAGACAGAAACTTAAGACGCCGCACTTTTGCTAGATTTAAGATTCTATTTCAGGCCTGTCCCATTAACACGTTGACAATACGAAGAATAGACTCTCTTAAATCCGCAGAACAAACTAAATTCACCCACAGCGCAGCTTGAACAACAATTTTAAAAGCACCACCATACAAAAGCTCACCGTTAACGGTCAAATAGAAAAAAAATTCAATTCAAACACTTTCAGAGCCCTAATGAGACCTGAAAAAGAAGACGCAAAAATATTTAAGCAAGCAAAGGTTTTTAAAGAACTTACAGATAGAGCAGTAAAGTTTTCTACGTCAGGAAAGTGACAACAGACCCAGACCAATACGAAAAAGCAAGACATGACAATATAGACAAACTAAAGACAAAACAAAATACTGACTTACAACACCACAACAAGCACCGAAAAGAAATAATTAATTATCAACCGTGACAGGAAATATTTGTAAAAATTAATGCCAGACTAGGATCAAAACTTTCGTCAAGATATAAGAAAGAAATAGTTAAAGAATATAGAAACACAACAATTATTGCAGAATCAGGTAAAACAGTACATAAAAGTCATATTAAAGTATTATTTACAGAATTTTATTATGAAACTTGGATACCACTTCAGGAACAATGAATATGACGAACTATACAAACGCGCATACCATGACAATTCACAATGGACTTGGAAAATCATCATCAACTAAACTGATACACTTCATAGACCTGGTACAAATTCAAATTGCACTATACCTTTTGCACGACCATACTGAAAATAGCTTAAAACGAAGCCCACTGTACGCCACCTTAAACCACGAAATTAATACCACATTTTTTACATTCCAAACAATTACATATTTCCCCAAGACAAGACAAACTAGATCTTTAAATTAGTAAGGATCAGGTTGGAAATACATAGTAGGTAGTCCAGATCATGATGATTCGGAAATGTTAGAACACAATTTAATTAACCTCATTGACAACAATAATAAACAGGTCATAATTAACAAACAATTAGAACAAAGAATAAACACACTTACATCCGTTTCAAATGGACTCGCTAATTCTATTCAGAAAAGTAGTTCAGTTAGTATCGAAATAGCCATCAGTTTACATAACCAAATTAGACTTTTGAAAGAAGAAATAATTAATATTAAATACGAAATACAATGGGCACGACTAAATATTATAAACACACTTTTACTAAATGAAGTCGAATTAATTGAAATAGAAAAAATTTTCAAAAGAGGCAAATTGCCACCACTTTCAATAGAAGAAATTATGGAGTTTTCCGATGTTTCAATACTACACAACAAAACTACACTTCTATACATTGTTAAAATTCCAAATTTAGAAGAAATAAACTATGAAAATATTCTTGTATACCCAATTGCCAAAAATAACACGATCATTCACTTCAATTTTAAGGAAATATTCGCATACAGTAATCCTACCTATGGCATTGGAAAAAATTGTAAAACTCTAGATAATATAAAAATTTGCGATAAGAACAAACTTGTTAACAAAAGCAATTCAAATTGTATTCCAAAATTAGTTAAGTCAGAAAAAGTGCTGTGAAGTTTTAGCAATGCAGATCATATAACAGAAGTGGAGGAAATCGCCGAAGGAATCATCTTCCTAACCGACTACAAGGGCAACGTAACCTGGAATGGCACAAAACAGCATTTGGAGATTTCTTTCCTAATACAACTGGCTAACGACTCAAAATTGATAAACAACCACCGGTTTACCAATTTCGAGCCAATCTTTCTGGTGCAGTTAACACCGGAAGAAACGGAACGACTGAGGGTTCTTTCATTGAAAGCATTGGAGGAGGTGCAACTGATCAATACTGGACAGCTGCAGCACATTAAAACCCACTCCACAGTTAATAGCATCACTCTATTAACAGTCATTTGGCATTACCCTGATCTTCATCTTTGGTCTACACGCATATAACCGAAGACAGAGGAACATAAGGTTGCAACTTGGGCCTACACCGATCTTGGATACAAATGCAACCGCAATAGTCGCGACTCCAGATAGCAAGCAAGCAACAACAACGATGCCGCTACCCCAGTTCAATAACATTCCCTATTTTTAAAGATCGCTTGAGGACAAGATGAAACTAGAGGGGGAAGAGTTAAGAACAATAATGTTGGAATGTGCCAACAAATATGCAAGCGCAGCGTCTGACTAACATCCGTCACACGCGAAGTTCATTAAACCTGAAGTGAACTTTGCCAGAAATACTAGGAATAAGACAACAATTGCGAAACATTTCCGTTCACACATT